>JAGFBZ010001029.1:0-18321 GCA_018398805.1 Hirundichthys speculiger
TCTAGAAGATGCAGCATCATCAGACTGTCAGCAGGATGCACATGTTCTCTTACGTCCTCTGTTCATCTCATAGCGACGGCGTGTGATGGACAGTTCATTCTGAGAGGACCAAATGGTCATTCAGTTCTTCAGAGTCCGAAGTTTATAATAGCAGCAATCTTCTGCCACTGGATCCTCAGGTTGGACACAAATTGAACTCACTCCACCATGTATTTACCTTAATCTGTTTGATTATTGAGTCAGGATTATTTAATCTAGATTAGAAGATTCTGATCTGGTTTGAAGTCTGATGTGATGAGATGGAACTAGATCATTTTAATTGTATCAGGTGAGTCCTGTTGGACGGTCTGGTTAAATGAGTCTGGATTATCCGAGTCAGAACTGATCTAAATCAGGATTATCTGATTCTGGATCTGATTTTCACATAGTGAGTGATTTTTCATTTACTGGAATGATTCTGTCTCTTCTTTTTAAGAATAAAACCTAAAACTATTGTTTCCCAGGGTGGACCAAGGCTTTCAGTTCAGATCAGTTTCCAGCAGTTTGAGACAGAAAAAAACGTCGACGTCCTCAGACTGTACGAAGGATCGGAGCGAACAAACGGCTCTCAGGTGAACTACAGCAGGTGTATACGTCTGCCAACAGGATTAATGCGATAAAGACAAGCTTAACTCTGAATTCTTGAGACATGCAGGTTAAACTGAACCAGCTTAGTGTGATATGGTTGATAGAGACCATCTGAGTCAGACGTGGCTGATCGTGATATCGGATTCTGGATTAGATGATTCCGGATTATCTGATTGATTAGTCGAATGAGCTGAGTCCAGTGAGATGAGTCTTTGATTAGTCGGATTGTCTTCTGATTCCCCTAATTAACATGAGTTTAGAATAAATATTGTTGTATTACTTTCAGTCACTCTGAATAAAGTGGGTCAGAGTTAGAAAATGAAAATAAAGAAAAAAATAAAAAAATAAAAACATTAAAAGTTAGGAATATATGATTTGGGATAACAAGAGTTTAAATGGTCTGAGTCGGTATTATCTGATTCTGGATTAACTGAGCCCGTATTATTACATAAACAGGATTAGTGAGGTAAAGTCAAGCTTTAATTGTCAGTGGTAAAACTGAACCAGCCTAGTGTGATCTGGTGGTTAGGTTTTGTTTAGCCAGATAAACTGACGATGTCCTGGCTATCCTGAACCTGCTTCGCTCCAGAACCTGATCATTTTACTGTTCTGATTGGCAGCTGAGCTCTCAGGCTCCTCCCCTCCAGGGACTGTGTGGCTACTGACTGACCAATCAACGGTGGAGTTCAGCTCCGATGATGTCAACAGTCTGTCCGGGTTCAGAGCCTCCTACAGTACCACCAACACCTCCTCGCTGTCTGGTAAGACTATGACCCGAGCAGAACCCCAGCAGAACCAGACCAGGTGGACGGGTCCTGACATGTTTCTGTCTCAGACCAGCAGAGGCTGAACTGCAGTTTCGAAGACGGTTTCTGTCTCTGGAGGCAGGACTGGGATGAGGACGGTGACTGGATTTGGACCAGCGGCTCCACCTTCCCTCCGCTGACTGGGCCGAGTGCAGACCACACGCTGGGAATGGTTCAGGGGGGTCCCACCTGACCCGTTACCACGTCCACCTCTATTTGAAGATGCTGAATGGCGGTTCTGATCTCTGATAGGCTTCTACATCGTCACTCCTATGAGTCCCGGCCAATGGCTGAAGAGTTTCAGGATCTACAGCCTACCTCTGACTCCACCCACTCAGCTCACCTGTCTAAGCTTCTGGTAAACACCCGAACACTGAAAGTAAAAGAGTCCATTTCAGTCTGATACACCTAGAATCCAGATCATCCTCGTTCAGTCCAAATAAAACATAAACAAAACACCTGAGAGTACAGAGGCAGGTGAGCAGGCCAGCTTGTCTGAACAGGTACCACATGTTCGGAGAGGACGTCCGCCGTCTCAGAGTCCTACTGCACCTGTCACAGCCAGAACCTACCATCATGGTGCTGTTCCAAAAGGACGGTAATTATGGCGACAACTGGAACTACGGTCAGGTGACCCTCAACCTGACCTCAGAAGCCATGGTCAGTGACATCACAGGAAGTTGAGCCATCACAGCAGCATGTTCAGCTGACTGATCAGGTGATCTCTTGACTCTGCAGGTGGTGTTTGAAGCTCAGAAGGAAGGTGGCGTTAGAAACGGCATTGCTCTGGATGACATCACTCTAACGCCTGGTCCCTGTGGCCCTGCTCCCCCAGAGCCAACCAATGTACCGCTGCCACCAACCACACCCCCCATACCAGGTGAGTCAAAAAAACACAACCCCGTGACAGGTCAGAAAACCTGCAGTTCTTCTTCTGACCACTAGAGGCTGCAGTTCCTCTACCGATCACTCTCTTCTTTTAACAGAGACATGGCTTGGCACTGACGCACCTGTTGTTCTCACCGAGGCCTGCCCGCAAAATTTTAATTTTCCTATTTTCTATCAGGAGTCAGAAGAAAAGGTGGAGGAACAGCCTCAATAACAAAAAACACACTGCACTCAAACGAAGTTTATTTTAACAGCTACGCATCATTTGAGCACCACGCCTTTGTTTTTAGCAGCCCTCCTATTTTATGTGTCACAGTCTACAGACCACCCGTCATTCAACCACTTTTATCAGTGAATTTTCAGAGTTTTTAACTACCATACACACCACTTACAATAGGATTTTAATAACTGGTGATTTTAACTTGCACATAGATAACACCTCTGATGTTATATCAAGAGACTTTTTAAACCTTTTAAGCTGCATGGATTTTAACCAACATGTCACACAGCAGCCAACTCACAACAGAGGACACACCCTCAATCTGGTTATAACCTACGGCCTGACCGCTGGTGTGTCCTCTGTTGTTGACCTGGCTGTGTCTGACCACTATTGTGTCTATTTTAATATCACCAGTTTTAACCAACCATCAGAAGGCCCCGGTGAGAACAGTGAGGAAACGCTATCTAACTTCTGAAGTGGCTGCAAATT
Source organism: Hirundichthys speculiger (assembly GCA_018398805.1). NCBI lineage: Eukaryota > Metazoa > Chordata > Actinopteri > Beloniformes > Exocoetidae > Hirundichthys > Hirundichthys speculiger. The sequence continues at coordinate 3,031 of JAGFBZ010001029.1, forward strand.
TTATTGAGATTTTACAGAGCACTCCTGTGGTAGTTTTTACCTGCACCCTGTGATTTTATTGTAGAATATTTTAATGGACACATTAAAGACGACACTGGACTCCACTGGTGACTAAATTAGCTAAAATAAAACCTACACCCCAGTGGAGAAATAATGAGGAAATCATAAAAATGAAAAGACAACGCAGGAGTGCAGAAAAGGAGGTGGAGGAAAACAAAACTAACCGTTCACCATGAAATAATGTGTGAACAACGGAAAACCTATCAACAAGCAGTCAAACAGGCAAGAATAACCCATTTTCTAATCTCATCACCGACCATAAAAACAACCCCAAATTCCTCTTCTCCACCATTGACCTTTTAACAAACAAATCGCTCAATAAACCCTCCAGGACACCAACTGATGTCCTCTGTGAGGACTTTGCAGACCACTTCAGAAATAAAATCGATGATATTAGAGCCAATCTTTTATCTTCTTTGAATGTTCATCTTAGTACACCTGATCAGTTGTTTTTATCCAAGGAAACACTGGAGAGTTTTGCCCTGGTTGATGCAAGGACACTTGGTCAAGTTTTCTTCCAAGTTAACCCAACTACCTGCCTTTTAGATCCAATTCCCACATCTCTTTTAAAATCATTTTATGGATTATTTGAGGAACAGATTTTAACCATTATGAATTACTCTCTTCAGACGGATGTCTACCCCACTGCCTTCAAAACGGCAGTGGTGAAGCCCCTTCTGAAGAAGAGTAATCTAGATCTCAATGTTTTTAACAATTACCGACCTGTATCCAACTTACCATTTTTAAGTAAAGTTTTAGAAAAATTGGTTTTTAACCAACTAAATTATTTTTTAACACAAAGTGTATTTTAGAGAAATATCAATCTGGTTTTAGGATGAACCACAGCACAGAGACGGCCCTTTTAAAGATTTTAAATGATATCAGGTGTAACGCGGACTCACAGAAACTGACAGTCCTGGTGCTACTGGATCTAATATTGATACAGTAGATCACCACATTTTGTTAAACAGACTCAGACACCTTGTGGGCCTCTCTGGTACTGCTTTTAACTGGTTCAGTTCCTATCTCTCAGATAGACGTTTCTTTGTAAGTATGGATACATGTTCCTCTAGAACCCATGAAGTGAAGTGTGGGGTACCCCAAGGGTCAATTTTAGGCCCATTACTCTTCAATCTTTACATGCTTCCCCTTGGGGACATCATCAGGAGACACGGCATTAGCTTCCATAGTTACGCTGATGATACACAGCTTTATATTGCCGTGTCTCCTGAGGACACAGGGCCAATCGATACCCTTTTAAACTGCATTTTAGACATCAAGTCATGGATGGCAGAGAATTTAAGTTTTAATTATTGGTCCTGAGGGCAAGAGAGAGAACTTTTACCAAAATTACAGGATTTTAAACCTTCATAATATATTAAGAACCTGGGTGTCATCTTTGACTCTGAGCTTAATTTTATTCCACATATTAAGAATGTAACAAAGATAGGTTTTTACCATCTTAAGAACATAGCCAGAGTCCGCCCGTTTCTCTCTCAGGCTAACACTGAGGTGCTGATGCATGCTTTTATCTCATGTCGTTTGGATTATTGTAATGCCCTGCTCTCTGGTCTGCCCAAAAAGACAAGCACTGAGCTTAGCTCAGTGGGTGGGTCGGTGGGTGGATGTATGTGTGGGTGTGTGTGCATGTATGTATGAATGTGTGTCCGTGTATATGCTGTGTGTGGGCATTTGTATATGGGTTTGGGGGTGTTTCTGTGTTTTTAATCTTCTTGTTGTTCAGCACTTTGCGTTGCAACATAATTTGTAGGAAAAGTACTATATAAATAAAGTTTGATTGATTGATTGATTGATAGAGACTGCAGTTCCTCTATTGACTACTTGAGGCTGCAGTTCCTCTATCGTCCATTTGAGGCTGCAGTTCCAGTATTGATCTGGCAAATAAAATATTGTGGAAAAGTATATTCGGGTTAGAGTTAGGATTAGTAAAGCAAAAGTAATGTGCATCATCTAGGAACTTAAATACGAGCAACATTACAAGTACAGCTATTTTAGTTAAAAAAATAATCAAAAATTATCTCTAAGTAACAAGGCCACATCTGTGATCTAAAACCCATCTGACTCTGCCTCCTCTGTCTTCTGATTGGTCCAGCTGACTGTGGAGGACCTTTTGACCTGTGGGAGCCAAACTCAACCTTCACTTCACCAAACTATCCAGTGTCGTATGGAAATAGGGCCAAATGTAAGTTAACCTGTCTACCCTAGAGCCTGGACCCAACTGCTGGTACAGGTGTGCACTATACACACCTGTACCAGCATTGACCCCTGAACCTGCATTCACACCTGCCTGTACCTGCACTAACCCCCCAAACCTGCACTAACCCCTGTATCTGCATTCACCCCTGTACCTCCACTCACACCTGTACCTGGACTCACACCTGTACCTGCACTCACACCTGTACCTGCACTCACACCTGTACCTGCACTCTATGATGCTCTGCTGCAGGTCTATGGACTCTGCACGCAGCAGAGGGTCACAATATCCAGCTGCACTTCCTGGACTTTGACGTGGAGGCGACTTATGATATGGTGGAGGTGCGAGACGGGGCGGGGCCTAACTCCACCTTCCTGGGTGAGTTGCTGTTCCACCTGATGTCCTCGCCTGCTCCACCTGTCAATTCAGTTTTGTTAATCTGGTCTCTATTCAAAACAAACTGTCCCTAAGCACTTTTCAGAGACCCTGCATTTTATATGCAGGAACAGCAGTTTGAATTCGCTTGTAAATTTTTCAGAAAGCCAATGTTTTTTTTTTTTGTTTGTTTTTTCACAGGTGTGTTCACTGGCAGTGATGGCCCTGCTCAGGACCTGTTTTCAACAGCCAATCAGATGACAGTGTGGTTCTTCTCGGACTCTTCGGGCCACGGTCAAGGATTCAGAGCCAACTTCAGTTCCGGTGTGGACCTGGGTTCTCCAGGTGAGCTAATCACGGCTGATTAACCATACTGATCAGAATGATTGACTACTGATTGTGGTGGATTGTGTGTTCCAGCTCCTTGTGCGGTCGAAAAAATACATCAAATCTTTTGTATCTTAAGCTGTCTTAAGTTTCTTAAGCTTCAGATTTTGGGCATTTTGTTGATAATTTACTTGAGAAAAAAAGACTGTTCATAAAGTCAGTATCACACAAATGCATGGAAAAGAATTTGCTAAAATTGTGAAAAATTGTAAAATGTTGACATTTACAGCTATATTTCTGCTAAGTTTGGTAACTGATGGAAAGATTTAGGTGTCCAGTTAGTGTCCGGTTTAAAAATGTCCCTGTGTACCATCTGAATGAAATGCACAGGAATTAATGAGGTGAGAGTGGTCAATGTTTGTGATGGGTTTGGATTTGATTGGACAAAGTATGCTGGACATATGATCATCGGTTATAATTTTGTATTTTGAAAAATACAAAATCATGGTGAACTTCTGAATAGACCATATGTTGCAGTGTATGAAATGTTTGCTTCAGTAAAAGACATCTGATCCTTCAACCTCAGCTTTTTAGGACAAACAGGTGCTTTTCTTTTATTTTTGTGTGTGTGTAGAGGGTTAAACCATCCACTTCCTGCTTCACCACTGGAGGTCCATACACGAAACTTTCAGTGGTGCAGCAGGACACTTATGAGTAAATTATGTCTGCTTCTCAGGCTGATATGATGAAGCACCAAGTAGATGCCGCACATACTGTGACCAAAATCATATTCCTATGACCAGATGGTGGCGCTATGGAGTTCATCCAAGATTTTCATGTACACTTGTTCAGGGTGGAAGAATCATCATACATATGGATTTTGGAGCAGATTGGACAATGCATGTGCAAATTAGAACAACTTTTCCATTTGTGGCGAGACATCAAACTTCATCGTCCTCTCACAGCCACGCCCTTTGATAAAAAGTTATAGTTTTCACTGTCAGTCATCTTCTATGTCTTAACTACTGATTTGAACCAGTTTGAGGTCTGTCGACTCATCCCACTCGGAGCAGGGATGCCTAATGCAAAACATGACATTTCCTGTTGCCAATAGGTGGTGCTACAACCATTCCTGAATATTACAGGTTCTATGTGTTCAGGCTGATTAACCATACTGATCAGAATGATTGACTACTGATTGTGGTGGATTGTGTGTTCCAGCTCCTTGTGCGGTCGGTCAGTTCCAGTGTCAGACAGGAGGCTGTATCCATGGTAACAGCCGGTGTGACGGTGTGGTGGACTGTCCCGACGGGTCAGATGAAGCCGACTGTGGTAGGTTGCTGATCAGTGATCATTAAACTCTGATCAGGACTGTCTCAGTTCTGTACAGCAGTCTAAAGCTGATCAGGCTATGACCTATAAAGACCTTTATAATGAGAGTCCAGTCCAGTTCTGGATGTATTAAGTGGATCTGGACTCTGGCACCACTCTCTGTGGCAGTGGTCTTGCAGGTCAACGGTTCCAGTCGGCTCCAGTTTCGGGTTGGTTCCTCTCTGTTCACTGTATGTGCTGACACCTGGAGTGCTTACCTGTCCAACTTTACCTGTCTGTACCTGGGATACAGGTAAGTCCTCCTGTGAGTCATGAACCACTCCAGGAAGAGATGAAGTTTCCAGGAGAACCATTTCTGACTCCAGATGCGGTTCTGGTCTTGTGCAGGTCCGGGGAGGCATCTCTGCTGCCGGCTCAGCCTCAGGACTCCCCATTTGTGATGGTCAACGTCAATGGGAACGGAACAGTGGGAACCAGTGTCAGGTACCTAACACTTGATCCAGAACCACCAAGATGCAGCCCAACACCTGAGCTGCAGGCAGGACTGCTTTTGAGTCCTGGGCCAGGTTCTGCAGGGAGGTCCTGTTCACCAAGATAGAGTTTTGACTAGTTAGAGGTTTTTAGGGGTGCAGGCTCTTTAAACACCTGGATGATGTCACAGAGGGCGTGTCCAGGTCTTTGGTCTGTGGTCTGAGCTAGGAGATCCGATTGAGGCTACAGGGCCTCTTGTAGTCAGAACCAGTTCAAGATCCAGACTTGAAAAATCAAAACAGATTTATATTAAGCGAAGATGTGAAAGATGGATCAAAGTCAGTGTTGAAATTATTCTTTTTTTTTTGTAGTGAAACCTGCAGAAGTGAAGCTGTGATTTCACTGAACTGCAGCAACCAACGTGAGTACTCATTAACTCATTAACAAGTGCATATCATTAAGATCAGATGAGCTGTTGTGATGTGATAAATAAACCTTTATGTGTCTCAGCGTGTGGGATTCGTCTGGTCACTAATGTCACAAGAAGATTTGACCAATCAGAGGACAGCAAAGCTGAAAGAGGTGAGAACATGAACTCTAAACAGTTGGGAATTCAGACCAACTCTGAATTCCTGTTTTGAAACTCCAAACTCAGTGTCCCAGAGTTCCAGTTCAACATACTTGGAGTTTCTACATAGCCCACTTTCTAAAATGGACCCCTTGTCATTTCAGTCTGACTAAAGTTTATTTGTCTCTATCAGAGGACAGCAAAGTGGTGGGTGGAGTTAACGCTGTAAAGGGGGCGTGGCCGTGGATGGTGTCTCTGCATTGGAGAGGCCGTCATGTCTGTGGAGCTTCCCTGATTGGCCAGGATTGGCTTCTGACTGCTGCACACTGCGTCTACGGGTGAGAAACAGACCTGGTTTTAGAAGACACACACCTGAATGTCTAGTACACAGGTGTGTCCATTCACCTGTGTGGGCATCAGAGAATCTGAGGGACATCCTGGCTTCTCTCTAGTGAATGCTGAAGATAAAACACGATCCACACGATCAGAACGTCAGTTTCCTCTCTTTACACAAACACTTTGAAGTTAGAGTTAGGGGTTAGGTTTAGGACCATGCTGATGGCACCATGGTTTACTGCTAGTTCACAACTGATTACACAGTTATCATCATCCTTTCAAAATGGCATTCATCCAAAGTAGCTGCATCTGCTAGCTTCATTATAAACTGTATATTATGAAACACCTCTAACAGGTTTATTAATGGAGTAAAACAAGTATAAAAACATTGTGTCCACGATTTGGCATTCCTGTATATTCAACTGATGTAAAAAAAAGACTTTAAATTAAAACTACATATAATTATCATGAGTAAAATCATATATAAAAGGGTTAATTTGTATTTTGTCTGTGAGAATACAATTCAAATTGTTGCAACCTTAAAAGATTATAAATACAAAGTACAATATTTTTTTTACAGTTGTGGTTCCTTTATTATGAACATGAAGGTACAAGTGAGAAATCACTATTCATGCATTCAAAAGGGTTGGGGTTAGGGTTAACTCTAAATCAATACTTACTGCAACCATCGGCTGCTGCAATAAACAACTTTCCATCAATGAGTAGATTCTACCTCCATGACACTTGTATGGGGATGGGGTTTTTGTATCAAGCCAAACAAACTTATTTGAAGCTATAAAATCAATAATTCTGACCAATCAAATGCCTACATGTCATTTGATTTGATGTGGTGTAGTTGATGGCTTGATAGCCCAAATTTACTAGAACCACCACTGCTGATCTGAGCAGATTATGATCTTGGAATTCAATGTTTTTTCTGCCAGCAGATGGCGCCAAAGACCAGTTAATGACATTAAAACTATCTCCATTTTACCCTCCCAACAGTTAGCTCCTTTCCTCTTCACAATGTTGTAAATTGACACCTGTCTGCCACTGAGGGTCATAAATCAGAAATACCTAGGTTGATATTCAGAAATATTCATTTAAAAAATCTCCTATCTATCTTAAAATTCTCGAAAAAAAAATACATCAAATCTTTTGTATCTTAAGCTGTCTTAAGTTTCTTAAGCTTCAGATTTTGGGCATTTTGTTGATAATTTACTTGAGAAAAAAAATACTGTTCATAAAGTCAGTATCACACAAATGCATGGAAAAGAATTTGCTAAAATTGTGAAAAATTGTAAAATGTTGACATTTACAGCTATATTTCTGCTAAGTTTGGTAACTGATGGAAAGATTTAGGTGTCCAGTTAGTGTACGGTTTAAAAATGTCCCTGTGTACCATCTGAATGAAATGCACAGGAATTAATGAGGTGAGAGTGGTCAATGTTTGTGATGGGTTTGGATTTGATTGGACAAAGTATGCTGGACATATGATCATCGGTTTATAATTTTGTATTTTGAAAAATACAAAATCATGGTGAACTTCTGAATAGACCATATGTTGCAGTGTATGAAATGTTTGCTTCAGTAAAAGACATCTGATCCTTCAACCTCAGCTTTTTAGGACAAACAGGTGCTTTTCTTTTATTTTTGTGTGTGTGTAGAGGGTTAAACCATCCACTTCCTGCTTCACCACTGGAGGTCCATACACGAAACTTTCAGTGGTGCAGCAGGACACTTATGAGTAAATTATGTCTGCTTCTCAGGCTGATATGATGAAGCACCAAGTAGATGCCGCACATACTGTGACCAAAATCATATTCCTATGACCAGATGGTGGCGCTATGGAGTTCATCCAAGATTTTCATGTACACTTGTTCAGGGTGGAAGAATCATCATACATATGGATTTTGGAGCAGATTGGACAATGCATGTGCAAATTAGAACAACTTTTCCATTTGTGGCGAGACATCAAACTTCATCGTCCTCTCACAGCCACGCCCTTTGATAAAAAGTTATAGTTTTCACTGTCAGTCATCTTCTATGTCTTAACTACTGATTTGAACCAGTTTGAGGTCTGTCGACTCATCCCACTCAGAGCAGGGATGCCTAATGCAAAACATGACATTTCCTGTTGCCAATAGGTGGTGCTACAACCATTCCTGAATATTACAGGTTCTATGTTTTCAGGATGAGACTACAATTATACTCATCCGTTTTGGACCAGATTAAACAACGGCCGAGTTACAGTCCATTTCTCTTTCATGGCGAGTCTTTAAAATGACATCAAACTTTGCTGCATCACTGCAGCCACGCCCTCTGGTAAAAAGTTATAAGCTTCACAAACTTGCATCAGCGATGTGTCTAGATTAGAACAAAAAATGTTTGGAGTCAATCGGACCAAATCTCTGGGAGGAGTTTGTTAAACTACGAGGCCTGGAAATGACCGAAATATTGGAAAAACTGCGTGTTCCATTAAAAATATCGGACTTCCTGTGGCAGTTAGAGCAGGGGTCCATGAGACTTTTTTGTAGGTCTGAGAATGATGCATCAGTCACATAAAGTTCATGTCTGTAGGTGGAAGCATATCAAGGGGCTCGTTGATAAACAGAAAGTAGGTGCTATTTAGCCCGTCCATGCCCAAAACTCAAAAAAATTTCATGCACAACTAATGTGTGTGCAAAATTTTGTGAGTTTTCAAGCATATTAAGGTCCCCAATAAGGCGATTCATTTGGGACAAAAAAAATGATTATAAACATGAAATACAACAGGGTCTTGTCACCGTGGGTGTTTGGACCTTCAGTACAACAGATGGAGATGATACTCCAGGCTGCAATGACCATGAGCATGCAGTCTTCATGTTAATTTCTGGATATGGATGAATGAAATGTTAGAAAAGCTCTGACCAGTCTGAGCATGTCTCCTCAGGAAGAACGTCCACCTGCAGTGGTGGACAGCAGTCCTCGGTCTTCACGCTCAGAGTGACTCACATTCAGAGGACATCCAGACCCGACTAATTGATCACATTGTCATCCACCAAAGCTACAACCGCCAAACCAAAGAGGCAGACATCGCCATGATGCACCTGCAGCAGCCAATCACCTTCAACTGTTAGTGACTCACGCATTCTGTCGAATCAGAGCCTCACCTGCTCAGGGCCAGGTAGCTGCTCAGGTGTTCACCTGTGTGTGTTTGTGTCAGGGTGGGTCCAGCCCGTCTGTTTTCCAGCTCAAGGTCAGAGTCCTCCAGCAGGAAGGAAGTGCTCCATCGCAGGTTGGGGGCGACAAGTTCAAGGTGGTGAGTCATGCTGACATCATTCACACATCACTCCAGGGTCACATGAGTCCAGTTTCCTGTAGAACCAGGTCAGAACAGACAGAACCAGATGTTGGAGCAGTAAAGAACTCTGCTGCTATAGACATGGAGCTGCAAACAGACTGGACAGTCTGGTCCAGTCTGGCCTGATCCGGTCCGATGCTGCTCTTCTAGGCTGGGACCTCCAGGTCTGGAGGAGCAGCACCGGACCAGATCAGGCCAGACTGGACAGTCTGATCCAGTCTGGTCCAGTCTGGCCTGATCTGGTCCAGTGCTGCTCATCCAGGCTGGGACCTCCAGGCCTGGGTAAAGACCTGTCCACCAGCCTGTAAACCCTCCCCAAGGAGCAGTTCCAGGGCGTTTCACCGGTAACCGACACCTGGGCCATGAAGTTCTACTTTACTGTCCAGAAGTGTCCTTTTTAGTTATTAATAGTCTCTAACATGTCTCACTTGTGTGTCTCAGGTCCAGTCCCTGACATCCTCCAGGAGGCTGAGGTTCCTCTGGTGGTCCAGGATGAGTGTCAGCGTCTCTTGCCTGAGTACACCATCACCTCCAGCATGCTGTGTGCCGGCTATCCAGAGGGTGGTGTCGACACCTGTCAGGTACCTGGACTTTAAAACCGTCACATTCACTCAAAACGGTTTTCTGAAAGACGTTCACGCAACTCCACCACAGACTGAGGACCACATCGCCATGGAAAACTCTGACCCGTCTGTCTGTTCACTTTGGAGTCAAAACACCTGAAGATCAAGTCCCCCAAACCTGGAAGAGTGGTTTTGCTCCAGATTCTAGTCAGTGATAGTTCCACCAGAACCCCTGTTCAGAAGGCTTGGCTGCTGTGTTGAGCCTGTTCTGGTTCTGGTTCTGTTAAACCAGATCAGTTTCCACCCAGCTGAGCAGCTAACAGGAAGTAAGGAGATTGTCAGAGATAATCGGGTGGATTTTCAGAATAAAGCTTGTACATGGAGATGTGGAAACAGTTCAGAGGATTAAGAAATGTTCATCCTTTTAGAGCTACAGAAGGAAGCAGGTGTGGACAGGTGTACATCTAGAAACATTCAGGTAAACTCATCGTCTCATAGCTCCACCTGCTCAGGTGGAGCTATGAAGCACTCGGCCTCTGAAATGTTCTGGAGGCCACTCGGAGCAGAACCACTGCAGAACAAGACTACAGCAGTTCTGTTACCTGTGTGACCAGAACAATGACACGGATAAAAAAAATACACCTGCTGATGATGCGATCCAACAGGTGAGGGGTTGACAGGTGAGGGGTCCAACAGGTGAGGGGTCCAACAGGTGAGGAGTCGAGAGGTGAGGGGTCCAACAGGTGAGGGGTTGACAGGTGAGGGGTCCAACAGGTGAGGGGTCCAGCAGGTGAGATGTCGACAGGTGAGGGGTCCAACAGGTGAGGGATCCAATAGGTAAGAGGGAGGGGTCCAACAGTAAGGTGAGGGTCCAACAGGTGAGGGGTCCAACAGGTGAGGGGTCGACAGGTGAGGGGTCTAACAGGTGAGGGGTCCAACAGGTGAGGGGTCGACAGGTGAGGGGTTCAACAGGTGAGGGGTCCAACAGGTGAAGGGTCCAACAGGTGAGATTTCGACAGGTGAGGGGTCCGACAGGTGAGATATCAACAGGTGAGGGGTCCGACAGGTGAGGGGTCTGACAGGTGAACAGGTGCTCTGTATTTTTTTTCCTTGTGGATTTAGAGTTTCACCGTTGTGTCTGCAGGGTGATTCTGGGGGTCCATTGATGTGTCTGGAGGATGGACACTGGACTGTGATTGGTCAGTGTCTCTCACTCACATTCACACACACAACTGAACCAGGTGTGAAGGAATGCTGCTCTCTGATTGGCTGCTGCTCTCTGATTGGTGCCGTAGGCGTGGCCTCATTTGGGGTTGGCTGTGGTCGTCCTGACAGACCTGGAGCCTACGCCCGAGTCTCCGCCTTCACGTCCTGGATCGCAGAGACCCGACGCTCATCACCATGATCATCACCAGAACTGATCAGCTCCTGATCAACGCTGAACAGCTGATTATCAATGTGTCAATCAAAAGTATACAGCTAATCAATAAAGTTTTATTGATTAAACGTCTCTTCCTGTTGCCGTTGTTGTGCAAATCTGAATGTGATCTAAAACAGACGACACGTCCAGGCTGTCTGAACTTCTGTCACCTGCAGCACAACGCTTCTGGGTTCTGATTGGATCATTTCTGAGGTGGGTGGGTCTGTGAATTCCAGAGAGGTGTCAGTCAGTCGGAGCCATCCAGGTGTCCACAGAGGCTCAGAGGGAGGACCAGGTGCATAAACCAGGTGTCCTCAGAGGCTCAGAGGGAGGACCAGGTGCATGAACCAGGTGTCCTCAGAGGCTCAGGGGGAGGACCAGGTGCATAAACCAGGTGTCCTCAGAGGCTCAGGGGGAGGACCAGGTGCATAAACCAGGTGTCCTCAGAGGCTCAGGGGGAGGACCAGGTGTATGAACCAGGTGTCCTCAGAGGCTCAGAGGGAGGACCAGGTGTATGAACCAGGTGTCCTCAGAGGCTCAGGGGGAGGACCAGGTGCATGAACCAGGTGTCCTCATAAGCTCAGGGGGGGACCAGGTGTCCTCATAAGATCAGGGGGAGGACCAGGTGCATGAACCAGGTGTCCTCATAAGCTCAGGAGGAGGACCAGGTGCATGAACCAGGTGTCTTCAGAGGCTCAGAGGGAGGACCAGGTGCATGAACCAGGTGTCCTCATAAGCTCAGGGGGAGGACCAGGTGCATGAACCAGGTGTCCTCATAAGCTCAGGGGGAGGACCAGGTGCATGAACCAGGTGTCTTCAGAGGCTCTGGGAGGGAGGACCAGGTGCATGGACCAGGTGTCTACAGAGGCTCAGGGGGAGGACCAGGTGCATGAACCAGGTGTCCTCATAAGCTCAGGGGGAGGACCAGGTGCATGAACCAGGTGTCTTCAGAGGCTCAGGGGGAGGACCAGGTGCATGAACCAGGTGTCCTCATAAGCTCAGGGGGAGGACCAGGTGCATGAACCAGGTGTCCTCATAGGCTCAGGGGGAGGACCAGGTGCATGAACCAGGTGTCCTCAGAGGCTCAGGGGGAGGACCAGGTGCATGAACCAGGTGTCCTCAGAGGCTCAGGGGGAGGACCAGGTGCATGAACAGGTGCCTCAGAGGTCAGGGGGAGGACCAGGTGTGAAACCAGGTGTCCTCAGAAGCTCAGGGAGAGGACCAGGTGCAAGAACCAGGTGTCCTCAGAGGCTTTCTGGAATCTTCCTAATGAAAAACACAACATGAAGCTAAAACATCCTGAACTGGAGTATAAATGTATTTATAAAAGCATGAATATTACTGGTGTTAAAGTCCAGATAACGAGGACCACCAGGTGGTGCAGCGCTTCAGACCGGTGGTCCAGAGAAAAAGAATGACATGAACGTCAATGATCTTCTGATGAAGATGGAAAACTGACACTTTATTCTACAACACAAATAATTTCAGACTAATCTACAACGACGGTTCATGTCAGCAAATTAAAGTACCTGAACATGTAAGAACACACACACCAGTGATTGTTTATCAGTCGTTTTATTAACAAATACATCACTTCATCTGATAGTTGTTCAAATGTCTCAATCTGGTTCTGGAACTGTAGAACATCTGAGGAGGTCCTGAACAGGACCTGCAGATCTACTGTTAGATATCTACGTTTAAACTGGAGGACTGCAATCTAGTGAATAATATCTACATTTAAACTGGAGGACCTGCAGAGGGTGACACCATGGACACATGAATGCACCTGACTGCACCTGGTGACACTGACTGCACTTGACTACACCTGACAGCTGACACTGTACACTGACACCTGGACCACATGACTACATGACTACACTACCTGACTGTACCTGGTAACACCTGACTACAACCATGTGACACCATGACTCACCTGACTGTACCTGACATGACTACACCATGACTAACACCATGACTACACCTGACTGTACCTGACTACACCATGTGATGACACATGACTGCACCTGAGTCTCAGAAGTGAGTGAAGCAGACAGGATCCCGTGAATAAATGATCCAGTTCTGACCAGGACCGTAGAACTCCAACAACACAGCAGCAGCTGAAACATTTCTGATTAGAACATTAAGAGCCACAGCTTTGGCTGAGGGCTAATAAATGCTAAAAAATGCTAACTGATGTTACCTGCCTCTACAGGAGCTGAAGGATCAGGCCATCTCTGACTGCAGCAGAGGTAAATGATGACATCACCTCAGGTCATCATGATCTTGTCTTTTCACTGATTGATCATCACACTGATTGAACAGGTTTCTGGTTACCATAGCGATAGATCTGGATCCAGACTACCTGCGAGCTTTGCTGAGAAGGGCAGAACTGTACGAGCAGACGGAGAAGCTGGATGAAGCGCTGGAGGACTACAAGAAGGTTCTGGAACGTGACCCCAATCACAGCGGCGCCAAACGGGCCTGTATGGTGAGTTCTGATGAACTGATGAACCAGTCTGAGTTGCATTGATGTTTTTCAAAAATCCCTCATAGTTTCAGTTGTTCAGATGGGAACCGGGCATGTGATCATGTGGTCATGTGATCATGTGGTCATGTGATCACGTGATCACGTGGTCATGTGATCACGTAATCACGTGGTCATGTGATCACGTGATCATGTGGTCATGTGATCATATGGTCACGCGGTCATGTGATCATATGGTCACGTGATCATGTGGTCCAGGTGGACCCGGACGGGTGTCTCTACTGGCCCAGTAAGACCCCGGAAGGGTGTCTCTACTGGTCCAGTTAGACCCCGGACGGGTGTCTATACTGGTCCAGTTAGACTCCGGAAGGGTGTCTCTACTGGCCCACTTAGACCCCGAACGGGTGTCTCTACTGGTCCAGTAAGACCCCGGACGGGTGTCTATACTGGTCCAGTTAGACTCCGGAAGGGTGTCTCTACTGGCCCACTTAGACCCCGAACGGGTGTCTATACTGGTCCAGTTCGACCCCGGACGGGTGTCTCTACTGGCCCAGTAAGACCCCGGACGGGTGTCTCCACTGGCCCACTTAGACCCCGGACGGGTGTCTCTACTGGCCCAGTAAGACCCCGGAAGGGTGTCTCTACTGGTCCAGTTAGACCCCGGAAGGGTGTCTCTACTGGTCCAGTTCGACCCCAGACGGGTGTCTCTACTGGCCCACTTAAACCCCGGACGGGTGTCTCTACTGGTCCAGTAAGACCCCGAACGGGTGTCTATACTGGTCCAGTTCGACCACGGGCGGGTGTCTCTACTGGCCCAGTTAGACCCCGGACGGGTGTCTCTACTGGTCCAGTTCGACCCCAGACGGGTGTCTCTACTGGCCCACTTAGACCCCGGACGGGTGTCTCTACTGGTCCAGTAAGACCCCGAACGGGTGTCTATACTGGTCCAGTTCGACCCCGGGCGGATTCTCTACTGCCCAGTAAGACCCGGAAGGGTGTCTCTACTGGTCCAGTTCGACCCCAGACTGGTGTCTCTACTGGTCCAGTTAGACCCCGAACGGGTGTCTATACTGGTCCAGTTCGACCCCAGACTGGTGTCTGTACTGGTCCAGTTAGACCCCGGACTGGTGTCTCTACTGGTCCAGTTAGACCCCGGACAGGTGTCTCTACTGGCCCACTTAGACCCCGGACGGGTAATTCTCCACCTGTCTGATCTCCAGATCAGTTGTAGTCTATGATTCAGGAGGGCTCAGCATCGCACAGTCGGACCTTCTGGAAATTCTACCCAAGATTTGACAAATACATACCTGTCAGTGTGAGATGTTCTACTCGCAAACGTCTGCAGAAACTGTGTAGTGTTGTCTTGTTCTAATCAGCAGTTGTTTTTCTTGTTGTTGTTCTCTAGGTTTGTGGAGGACAAGCTTGATTTTTCTTCCAGTTCCGGATGATCAACCAGTCATGAGCAACTTCTCAACACACATCATCAAGAGTCTGAAACTGAGACTTTCAGGTTTTCTGTGAGTCTTTTTAAAAAAAAATTGTAAAAGAAGATTTCTTGTAAATAAGTTCAGATTCTTTAAAGCTTAACTATTACAAGTAATATCAGATGTTGAGTTCATGCGAAATGTATTCCTGTTTTCTTTCTCCATCAGCCAACGCCTGAGAGCTGCTCTCTGCTGTCGACGCAGCACCAGCTCAGATGAACGTCAGCGGCTCATCGAGCTGGCAATAGAAAACTGTACCAATGACACAGTCCTGAAGTGGCTGAGAGAACAGTCAGAGTCGCACCTTCAACA
>JAGFBZ010001030.1:0-26649 GCA_018398805.1 Hirundichthys speculiger
TACGCAGATCTAGGACCGAAAACCATTGGCTGCCTGATAAGGAGTCCAAGGCATTGTCGATTCGTGGCATTGTGTACTGGTCTGGTGTGGTGCGGCTGTTGAGTGTTCTGTAGTCGATACAGATTCTTATACCACCGTTCTTTTTGCGGACTACAACGATTGGTGAGGCGTATGGACTACGAGACTCGGTGATGATTCCGGCTGCCAGCAGTTGTTGTATATGCCGCCTCACATCATCAATGTCTGCAGGGGCTAGTCTCCTTGACCTTTCCCTGAAGGGTCTGTGGTCATGCAGGCGTATGTGGTGTTCAGCCCCCTTGGCCAGGCCAACATCCCACTCATGCAGTGAGAAAACATTCCGCCTCTCAGCTAACTTCTGCTGAAGCCGACTCTTCCACTCTTCAGGGAGGGGGGAATCCCCGAAGTTAAAGAGACTTGGGTCTAGGATTTCAGCTGCGAGGTCAGATGGCTGGATTGGGGTAACTGTGTCCACAGGATACATCTCAGCAATGACCGTCCCCACTGGGATGGATGTGTTGTCTTTTGGATTCGTTCTGGATTAATACTGTGAAACTGTTACTGTCTACATCAGCATCTGAGAGTACACCAGGCTGTACCAGCACACCAGCAGGAAGTAACTGGGCAGTGGGTGGTGCATCAATCAGTACAAAGTCTTTAGATGGGACACTCTGTCTTTCTACTCTGCAGGTTGCATAGTGCTTTGCACCTGGAGCAATAGAGAGTGGACCAGGTCCTTTCCACTTTATCTGTCCCAAAACTTCATCCTTTGTGAACTGCTCTTGCGCTTTAACAGGGGTGTACACAGACTGAATTCTCATTGAGTGCACTGTGTTCTTGTCATCTTTTGTCTTCAGCAGTTCCCATAGGCGGCGGAAAAGAGATGTATTGGTTCCAACCAGCACAGGTGTTTGTTGTTGGTTTTTGGGCTCAGGACAAATCAAGGCAGCACTTCTACCTGTCCCGACACACCAGTGATTTCCTCAGTGAACTCCATGTCCACTACAACATAACCTCTGTATGGATACTCTGTGTCAGCGAGGCCCCAGAGTCCAAGACGAGACAGGGGTTTTATCGGGACATCTGGTAAGTATTTGTTGTACCAGTTTTCAAAGATGATAGTCACATTAGAGCCACTGTCGATGAGAGCATCGCAGACCACATCATTGACTTTGATGGTGTGAATGAATGATGGACCTACAAGACCCTCAGGTAAGTCAGTATTGTTCTCTGGGACTTCAACCTTATTGATTCTAGCTACACACTGCTCTTCAGCTGCGGGCTTTGGGTTATCTTTGTTGGGATGAGGGGAAACTCGAACCAAGCGTATGAGCTTTTTGACGACCTTCTGAAGGTTCTCAGGGGCAGTACATCTGGTGGCTATGTGACCGTTTTCCCCACACCTATAACAGAAAAACTCATCATTATCTTTGAGAGGGGACACTTTAACAGGGGCAGGTTTGTGGCCTGAATCTGCTTTGTGTCGGTAAGACTGCGGTGTGCGTTCTTGTGGGGGATCTGATGTGTATTTTACTGTCATTACACTCATTTTGCTTTCTAGTGCTTTCACTTGCTTTCTCAGTGCTTGTAGTTCACTCTGCGACTCATTTTTTTGTTTTTTGGTTTCTCTTTAGGGCTTTTGAAAGAACCATCAAGGGGTGGTTGAGGACGAGGATTGTGTCTTTCCTCTAACTGGGCTCTCAACTCTCGGATCTGAGCTTGCAGTTCACTTGGAGAAACTGAGTCAGGGTCTTTCTCTTTTTCTGCTTGGATGGTGCGTACACGCTGAGGACGCATAGGTGCCACTTGGGTTTGTCTGGCTGCTTGGCGGCCTTCCTCTTCCATCACTTCACGTAGTAGGGTCAGGAAATTAGGGGGATCACTGTTCCGCTCCCTAATTCTCAACTGAAGTAACATGAGCTCAGAGGTGGGACCCTCTAATAAGCTGCTCTAATCGAGTCTTGTTGGCAGAGCTAACAGGTAAACCACCTCTTTGTACTACTTTGACAAGGGATCTCTCTAATCTTCGGAGGAACTCAGACAGACGCTCACCAGGCTGTTGGTGAAGGGCTCTAAACGACAGGTATAGTTCTTCTGGGGACTCTACTGTACCAAAAATGCTCTCTATAGCCTCTATGTACTCATTGGGGCTAGCATCAGGTTGAGTCAGACGCACAGCTTGAATGATTTCAAAGGCAGGCCCTTTAAGACTTTCCAATATCCGACGTTGTTTCTCTTTGTCTGAACACTTGCCTTCCTCCACTAGGAGCGTTGCTTGCTCCAACCAGTTGTCTAAGGTCTCCTCTCCAGCTGGGGTGGGACTGATCCCGGAGAAGGTTCGCAGACGTCTGTATGGCTGACTGTCAGGTTGTTTTATTGTTCTGCTCATAACATCACCGACAGCACGGATGACGTCTTCATGGTTGCTGTTAGCTTCTCTGGTCTCTAGCGAAGGGGGACATAGACCTTGGATGTCCTCTAAGGTTCTCCCTTCACTCTGCAAAAAGGTGAGTAACTTCTCTTCGAAGTTATCAAGCTGAGGCTCTGTGTAGTAGACAGCTTTCCAACCACTTCCGCCACTTATAGGTATTATCTCAGGGGGCATTTTAGAGGGGTCTATCTCTTCCCGACACTCACATAACACCATCAGCGATTGTTGTTGAGGGTGAAACATTTTGCCTCTAACTTTAACTTTCCCCAGAGCTTTGATAGTCCCTGCTGTTTCTTCAATATCTTCCTTTGAAACACCTTCAGGCACTCCATATAGCAGGAGGGCATGTTGTAAATCTACTGACTCCCCTTTACACCAGTTGATTAGCTCAGACTGTGATGAACTGCTTGATTGCGCTGCCATTACTGCACTTTACTTGAATTACTTTTAGTTACTGTTAGCACGTTACACTTATCTTAAGTTGTGGGGTCCAAATACTCTTAATTATCTAATATTTCCTTTACATTTTTCTTTAATCCCTATTTATGTAAAATGATCCCAGCGGTGCCTCCATTTATGTAACCCAGGTCCCATGTAGTTGTAAATAAAACTAGAGTGGGCAATACAATGAGACTGGGCCTGGGCTCGTTGTAGGGAAATACAACTTTTTTGTAACTCTAACAATGTACTTTAATAGAATGATGACCACCACAACTGTATTTTAAATGCAAAATTATCCCTTCCGGGGTATTTATTTACAAAAGTTAAATAAAATTCAAATGAAATATTTGGACTGAAATAACAAAAAAATATAATTCTTACAAAATATCTATGGAAAATAAATAATAATAAAAAGTTTTCAAAATGAAATTCACAGACTCTTGTCTTGTTTCACCTTGCTGTCAACTAAAAATGACAAGCTAACTCTTTTTGTTAGATACTTAAGTTAACAACAGGTACCCTTTAATTTCTCTGTTTCACACAAAAACTTTTTTTCCTTTCACAGAAAAAACCCTTAAATTGATACCCTTGCACTTATTTCAGTTATCCAAAAAAAAAACAGTATTTCAATGCATAATAAACTCAAACTCTCTATTATACCTGTGGGCCCACACTCATTTGAAATACACCCCAAGTTTAACCCGTCGCAGGCCTGTTAACGACGCTTGGGCGCGGTGAGGCCCAAAAACAACAATGGCCGCTTCACTCAACTGAGCTTCAAATAAAAAGCACGTGCACCTTGGTTTGGTCTGTTAGTACTCACAAAATCCAGGGGGTAAGGGGAATAGGGGAATGATGAAACTTTCGCGGGGAATGGTAAGGCAATGGCAGTCACAGTTCAATTACACACACACAGCAGGGGCCATCTGTTGGAAATCCATCTCGACCTCTTTCCTTCTCCGACGTCCGCCTCCTTTAAGCATATTATCATAAAATGAACCACAATATCAAACGCTATCTCTATTCGACTTAGCATTAACTCGTTTTAGCTTTGTAAACATCTGAATGCTACAGCTATGATGCACAGGCACATTAGCACAGCCCGTCTCTTCACACTATAACAGTTTAGATATAGCACAACATATCCACACACACATATCATATTCACCTCTGGACAGGTTACACAGAAGTTTATATCCAGGACCCACGAGTAGTCGGCCTCCTCAATAAACTTAAATGCTCCCCACACAACGAGGCTTCTTCTCAGCTCTCTTGGTCGATAGCGTCTGGCTTTCTCCGGTCGCATGCACCGTACACACCACACTAACCTGCGCCACTAGTCCCGCCCCCTTACACAGTACCACACTCTGATTGGCTTGTGAGCTTGACCTTAAACCAAAGGTAAAACAGAAAATGAAATGATTGACACATGACAAGTGACAGGTTAGGTTGTACACATCAACACTGCTTTTTCCTTACTTTTATCTCTCCAATCTCAGTCATATTATGAACTAAAATGAACTTAAAGACCTTAACATTTATTTATCTTTTAACTGTAAATAGTCTATTCTTGTAAGCCACACGTATGATATTTATATTTTTATACAGCACATATTTTAACTGTTTTTTTATGTAGTTATCATGAAGTTTTCTTGTTAATGTCATGAATTTTTTAAAACCTTATTTTTTATGGGGATTTTTATGCACTGTACCCTATATGGATTTTGTACAGGGCTACACTGGTTTTTAAATGTCTTAATGGCCTTGCGCCCTCTTACTTATCTGACCTGCTTTTACCATATCAACCCTCACGGACCCTGCGGTCCTCCGGCACTGGCCTTTTAACCATACCAAAGCCTAGAACAAAAACCCACGGTGAGGCAGCATTTAGCCACTATGGCCCCCACCTGTGGAACAGCCTGCCGGAGAGCCTCAGGACTGCAGAGACTGTTGAGATTTTTAAAGGAAGATTAAAGACACACCTTTTTAATCAGGCTTTTAATTAATATTTTAAACTTTTCTTACGTTTTTATCTGCTGCTATCCTGTTTTATGTTGCTCCTTTTAACTTGCTTTTTAAGATGATGCTTTTATCTGCTTTTAGCTGCTTTTATTTTGCTATTTTATGCTTTTAGTCATTATCTTTTAACTCCAGTGTTTCCTCAGGGGGGTCCTCCACACTGGGAGCTGTGTCAGGTGACTGGGGGTGCTGTCCTTGGGTCCCTCTGGCCTGGCTGGGTGGGGTTCCTCCTTATGATCTGGGGGTCCGCCTGTCAGTTAGAGTCGGGGGCCCAGGTGCTGGTCACCCTGATAAGGCCTGCGGCTCTTACCAGTGTGGACGGGCCCAAAGGTGGTGTTTCCTTGATCCTCAGTGCCATGCCATGTCGCCCTATTGGGTGTGATTGTGTGTGTGCGTGAGTATGTGTATGTGTCTAGTATGGAGGGTGGGAGGGAAGGGGTTTCTTCATAATGTTTTTTTTTTTTTCTGTAAAGCACTTTGTGTTGCATGTTCTTGCATGAAAAGCGCCATACAAATAAAGATTGATTGATTGATAATGTTACCTTACCGTGTTTTTCATGCTGTGGCAACAAAATCTTTTCCCTTTTCCAGTCTTCCTCTGAGTCCAGTGTCCTGTTGGACTGGTGTTCTGGTTCATGCTACCACTGCAAAGCTAAAAAAAATGAGAGAGAAAAAAGAAGCACATGTAAGAATGTGCAGGATGCAGAATGTGCATCACAAACCTTTGTGATGTCATCGAGGTCATGTGATATCATTTGATGGAACACAAAGGGCATTCCTTCTGAATGTTGCCATGGCAGCAGCTGAAGCTGAGTTTCAGATGCCTCCAGGCCTTAATGGAGGCTTCTGAAACTGCTTTGCAATCATTCCTTGTGTGGGAATTATAATTGTGCTTGCATAGTTGGACACAGATATTAAGAGTAAAATTAAGTTGCTAAAAGATCTGCCTTTGCAGGTCTGCAGGTCACAAGCTGAGCTAGAGTCATAAAGTTGCAGGCAATAAAAATACAGTTGGGCTGTGTCGGGGGAAGGCACTGTTCCGGGGGACAATGGGGGAGTTTGCCTTTAACTAACAGAATGTTTTACGCCCTGCATGTGTCAATAAAAACCAGCCTGTGAGCTGCAGAGTCAGAAATCAGCCGGACGAGCAAGGGGGACAGACCGCGGGGTTTGTGAGCTGATTTCTCCCTTTGCAAAGGCGAAACTTGAGAATGTCATGACTATTATTGAATTCAAATAATCTCACTCTGAGTCCACAGATCAGCAGTCCGGGGAAGGTCAGGTTGACCACAACACTTGCAGGATACTTCATTTTGCATATAAGCAGCAGTGTCTTTCTCTTCATCTAGCTGATAGGGGAATCATAGTTTCAAATTGTTGGAGTTGGAGTAGCTCTTCGACCCTTACAGGTGTAAATAGTGCATGTGTGCTTCAAAGACAGGGAGATATCATGGGACCATGTTCCTCATGAGACTTTATAGGAGGCTCTTTGGGAGTACGAGGTTTCTCACCATTCCATGTTCATACTGAAGGGTTCAAAAAGCTTCTTCGACTCCACGTTGGCTGCTTTTAGTCAGCCTGTTTTCATCATTTTTAAGGACAGATTATTGAGGCACCGCCAGTATAAAATGTGGAAAAAGTACTTTCCATTGCAGGTACAGTGTGAATCTATGTGGGGGACTACTCTCTTAATTTCAACCCCAACTCCTGAACCACTCTTCCATTGCAGCACACGAAAGGAAGGAGTGTTATTTTTATCAAACTTGTCATGAAGTCAGGCTCGCTGACTGAATGAATGTGGTTGAAAATATTTCAATGCTATCTCCATAAGAAGGATGAACTAAAGAGTTGAAAGTTTTTTATTCCTGAAATTGTCTTGTGATGCATTCAGAACAGGTTTGTTTTCTCTGTTTATGGAGTAAATGTCATTCTCTACATGCGCTCCTTCAGAGAGCCAGGGTTTCTTTTCCAGCTGCTGGTGCAGCCATTTGCATGTCTTTGAGACTGAATGGTCAGTAATGTCCGGAGTGGATATTTTGGCGTGGAGGTTGTGCAGCTGCCTGCAGCTACTCTCTTAGCAGTTTGGTCAGTGAAATGGTTGCCTTTTGACATGTCATCCTCTGCACGGGTGTGTGTGCAGCACATTTGCAGACTGGACAGGCAGCATGGTGGCTTGCAAAAGTTCCTTAAGCAGCCTAGCATGAGTCACTGGTTTTCCAGTTGACGTCATACCTCTGTGTTCCTACTGTTTTGCAAAATAAAACAGTGTGGACTAGCATATTGACTATCTGTGTAGACCATCAGCGATTTCTTTCTGGCTAAACTACATGCTTGGGTCAAAGCAATGAGTTCTGCCGCTTGTGCTGACATGTGCACTGGAAGTTGACAAGCTTCTATAACATCTGATGCAGAAACCACAGCATACCCTGTCTGGCATATGCCCTGTGGAGTCTTAGATGAGGATCCATCTACCAACCAACCCTCACCTTTACTTAGTGGGACATCAGTAAGGTCTGGGTGTGGCAGATGGACTCCTTGAGCTGTCTGTACACCATTGTGTGGTTCCCCATCTTCTGGTGTGGAGAGTCATCATTTTATCTCTGAGCGGTTGCAACACAGTGAAACCGCTGTCCATGCCATGTGGCATGCTGGGGATAAAAACTAATCTGAGTTTGCAACAAGAGTACGTGCACAGCATGTGGCTCTAGCAGGGTGGTTGGGTGATATAATCTCACATCTGCTGAACTCTCGATCGTGAGAGCAGCTGCACAAACTGAACACAGTGTGGCAGCGCTGTGGCCACAGGGTCTAGTTTCTTGGAGTAGAAAACAAACCATCAACCTGCTTCCATGTTTTTGCAAAAGGGCTGCAGTCATGAAACCATGTTTGCGGTCCACTTTCAAGGTGAAAGGCTTGCTGTAACCTGGCAATGCTAAGACCATTGTGGTCATCAGGGCTGATTTCAGACTATCAAAGGCCTTTCCAATGCTCTCTGTCCATAGAACTTTGTCATTCATTGCCACTGGTTTGCAATAAATAGCATCTTGCAGAGGCTGGGCTATCTCTGCATAATTTAGCACCCAAACTCTGCAATAGTTGCAAGGGAAATACTGAAACCAAAACCCTAGATTTCATGATTTTATAATGTGATTGTCGCTGAATAAAAGCTTTCATTGTTCATAAGGGCTGAGGAAAAATCCGAAAATGAGGACTACTGGGCGTGTTTGGGCAGGTGATGTCACAATAATCAAATTAGATGACAAATCTACTTCCATTCCCAATTTTGGTTCATACTGAAGAGATTTTTTATTTACAGTATGCCTTTATCTCAAACCACTTTAAAGTTATAGCCTTTTAAAACCTTGATATCAAAATTGAACATTTTCCAATATGGCTGCCACCTTGTAACATTATAATATGCAAATTATATGAATAATTTCACTACCATCACAGACTTTGAGTCATACTGAACAATTTTCTTATTGATAGTTTACCTTTATCTCAAACTGTTTTCAAGTTATAGCCTTTTGAAATCTTAATATCAAAATTGTATATTTTCTTGAAAAAACTCTGGCGCCTAAAGGGTTAAGCTACAGCAGGGATGTCTGCGAAGGTGTCTGCAACCTTTCGCTTTAGCAGTGGGCATTCCCGTAAGTGCAGACACCTAAGGCACGTCCTGACAATTGTATTGAGCTCTTTAACACGTAAACCTGGAATATGAGATCAATTCAACTAATGTGAAAACCTTCATAGCAGAATAGCGTCTTATCGGGATTAATGTCAATAATAATATTTTTGTTGTTAATGTTTAAGTAGTCAATGTCTTCAGAGCTGCAAAACTATTTGTAAATGTTTACTGTCAGAAAGAGGCGTGAGCCTGCGTCTGGTTTGCATTTTTACCATTTATATTATGCAGAGAGAATAAGCCGTTAACTAGCAATGCCACACTGAACTGTGAAGCGGGGCAGTCAAATGTTAACTTCCGTGGGTGTCACTTGACAAGAGTGTAAAAAGCCACTTTACGTGGCAGAGACACAGCCACAAAAACACTTTCCCTGACCGGGAATTGAATCCGGGCTGTAGCGGTGAGAGCACCAAATCCTAGCCACTAGACCATCAGAAAAAAAAAGCACCAACCTGGAATCTTAAGAGGAGCTTTTGCTCTGATGGAGACAGGGATTTATAGTTGTGCAATCCATGTTAAAGTGAAGAACGGCGTAAAAGGGAAGGAACCTCCAGACTGCACAATTTTCCACCCAGCTTTCTACACCTTGTTGCCCTCAAATGGCACTTTGAAACCTCGGAGTGAGACAATGCATATTGTTAATTGGGAACGGCAAGAGATGGTTCAGCCATTGCAGGGACATCTGCCATCTTTGATGCTGAGCACTTTGACTTTTTGTTTTGGCAGCGTTGTGTGTGGCTCGTTGGTCTGGTAGTATGATTAGAGTTTTTGGCGTGGAGAGCTCCTGGGTTCAATTCCCCATTGAGCCCAGCCGATCTTCCTGATGTACAAGCAACCCTCCTTTAACCCATAATGTCTCGTGCTAAGCATTGGGAAGGTAAACTGGGGATGACGCACATCGAGGCTTCTCATTCTTGTCACACCATCATGCTGATGCACAGACGGGGACAAAGCCAAGGGCAGGCTTAACACCTGACTGGCAAGTGTATTTTGTAGTAAACCCTGAGTGGCTCTTCCGCACCCAACGCAGGCCTCACGACCCTGAGGTTAAGAGCCTAATGCTCTGCCGGCTGAGCTAGTTGGGCCTTTTGTAACGAAGCGCTGCGCTCTCGGATGCTTCTGGACACCACCTGAACATACCATGACTGGTCAGATTGGGCAGAGGTCCAGGTAAAACTCTTTACTCTCGCATTGCTTTGGCAAAGATACACCGAGTGGACGCCTACATTTTAGTGACTTACCACTGTTAAACCCAGTTGTACTGCATTTATGGTTGTCCTTAGCCAGCAGTGTGAACTATTATTCTATGTTACACGCTCTGGTCCTAGGAATACCTTTGTCCATGGTCGCTGGCGTCATTAATGCCACATTACTGACCATGGAACGACCAGGGACCACAGGCTTGCAGAGGTGGGGGTGGAGTTTGGAGTTTGTGGTTGGCGATTGCTTATCAGGCCTTCATCTGGTGGATCATTGGTTGAAGAGGACTTTTTTGACACTTTAGCAGCACCTCTCAGCAGCTCTTCTCTCCTTCAGTCTGACCTGTTTGTATCAAATGCTGTTCCCACTCATGTAGTTATCATCTTTAGCCTGGGAGAAGACTATTTACTTCTGACAGCACATTCAGGTACCTTTTGAATTTGCCTGCATCTGAAGAGAACTTTTGAGGGGAGGATTTACAGAGAAGCAGCAGTTCCAGAACACTCTGTGACCTGGAAGGAGACAGACAGTTCTGGCTTCTGGCGCCTTAGACCACTGGCCAGTCCCAACAGCATGTGACGTTGTGATCTGACTTCTGCTGTCCTGGGAAAGCCCAGAGATTTCTTGCCAGTTTATTTATTTATGTACAGTTTATTTTGAACTTGAACTCAGCAGACAGGTAAAGAGTTTATGAAAATGATCTTAGACTGAAGTCACACCATCACTTTTTTCAGTCAAACATGGGTTAACGGTATCAGGTACTAGCATTTTGTTGTGACGCCATCATTTTGTCCCTTCCTCTCCATCTGTGTGCCTCTCAGTGACACTCTCCACGTCACGTCTGACTGGCAGTTTACTCTTCCACTGACTGACGGGAACTGAGGCTACCGAGACCTCTGTCAATCGTAGAAAAACTAAATTGTCCAGAGGCGTGGATGTGTTTTAAAGCATAACTGTTGCAGTTGGTCTGGAAATAAGGTGCGTTGCTGCCGTCTGTCATGCACGACTCACATAGTGTCCAGCAGCCGCAGTGCTGCTGTGTTTAAATACAGCCGCTGCTGGCCAAGGAGTTGAGAGGATGGCCTGCGTGTGAGTGTTGCGTTCACAAACAAATTAAGCAAAAAAAAAAACCCCACAGACATGGGGCCAGTTAGCTCAGCTAGTCAGAGCGTGGTGCTAATAACACCAAGGTCATGGGTTCAAGCCCCATACTGGCCACGCAGGTTGTTTGTAGAACTCATTGACAGGGAGTGGGGTTAATGTCACTGAATATAAATGCAAAACAGACAACAGGATTGCACCTCTGTCTGACAGTGAACATTTTGGAGCTCCCAAGGCATTGACTCATTTTACAGTAACAACAAAAATCTTATTCTTGACCTTAATTGAGATAAGATGCTATTCCGCTATGAAGGTTTTTAATGAAATTGATTTCATATACCAGGTTTACGTGTAAGGCTCAATCTGATTGTCGGGATGTGCCTTAGGTGTCTGCATTTTGTGTTCACTCTTACGGGAACGCCCACAGCTGAAGCAAAAGGTTGCGGACACCTTAGCAGACATCCCTGCTGTAGCTCAACTAATTAACAAGGTTCAGGTTGAGTTCAATGAGGATTTTGGGTTCTTTCTGTGTAATTCTATGTCACACGCTTTCTGTGAAACCACCTCTATGAGCATTTTCAGTGAAATTTCTTGTCATGCTGAAAGTTGTGTGCACTGACAGCATGCACATAGTCACTGAATTGTTAAGCTCAGGATGACATGATCATATCACTTTTTGTGCCAAAGGGTGATTACCTTTTAGTGTGAGCAAGCATGCCACAGTCAGGGAGAAGCAACCCAAGACCTCTCCCACCCGAAGCATGAATCGTACTACTAGACCAACAAGCTCTGACCAAATCCTGTCGCAGGAAAAGCTCAGATGCTTTTCAAGAGCCATACTTAACTTGCCGGTACAAGTCACGTATCTGACTACTTATGTCTCCTTTCTTTTCTGCCCTACCACCTGATTTCTTGCTTTCTCTGATGCAAACTGCATTTCTCTGCGCATTTCTAAAGTCTGTTGGCTTAGCAAGGCTGCTAGCTCTCACTTTGCTCCTCTGCAGTCAGTTGACCACTGTTGTTTGCAGTAGCAATCGAACCCCTGGCAGAAGCTATTAGGCGAGACCCTTTAATAACTGGAATTGATATCGACGGAAAATCGCATAAAATTACATTATATGCAGATGATGTTTTATTATTTATGTTAAACCCTTCTTCTGTGTCAGTCCCACGTCTAATTCAGACTATCTCCCTGTTTGCTGCATTTTCTGGATACAAAATACATTTTTCCAAGTCCGAGGTGATGCCTTTGGGTATTTTGCAGCAGCTGCCAGACAACCCCAATCCGTTCCCATTTAAATGGTCCCCCACTGGCTTTATATACTTAGGTGTATTTATCACACCTCAATTTAATCAGATGTTTCACACCAACTTCAATCCGCTCTTTGACAAAATCAGACAGGATCTAGAGAGATGGGACAGCCTTCCCATATCATGGCTGGGTCGAGTCTCACTGCTAAAGATGAACGTCCTCCTACGTCTACTCTATCCAATACAAATGATCCCTGTTTTATTCAATCATGAAATAATTAAAAAACTAAATGGTTGGTTCAGTTCCTTCATATGGAACAGACGCAGACCGTGGATTAGGATGTCAGTGTTGCAATTACCAAGTGCTATGGGTGGACTAGACCTCCCAGATATTAAAAAATACCAATTGAGTGCTCATTTAAGATATATAGCTGACTGGATTAAAGGTGATGTCACCTCAATATGGCTTGACATCGAGAAGTCTCTTTCTAATTGTCCTCTTAAAAATTTACTTTTTATTACCAAACTGAAATCTATTAAAGAGCAGTGCAGCAACCCAGTTACAGTCAATGCCGTTAGAGCATGGAGGACTACGCAGCATGTTGTAGGGAGACCAGGGCGTACGTCTGTCTTCACCCCAATCACTGACAACCCTGACTTCCTTCCAGGGACCTCAGATACACAGCTTTCAGATGCTGGACAGTTAAGGGAATTTCTTCTTTGGGTGATCTCTTTGATGGTAATGTCCTCATGTCGTTTAACCAGGTTGTAGAGAAATATGACATAGCTAGAAAGGATCTTTTTCTTTATTTTCAGATCAGAGACTTTATCATGAAAGACACGTCACTGCTTACTGATATGAATGCGACAAAAATTGAGAAAAAAGTTCTTCTCGCTGATGGGGAAGCTTACATTAGCGCCTTTTATAACAGTTTGCGGGATTGCTCAAATGTAAATACTCGGACGCTGGTGAAAAAACTGTATCTCCGTGTTCTTTTATCTGGTGCCTAAATGAAAAATCTAGAAGCAAAGATCAATCAAGAATTTATTACAATCATGTTTACAAAATTATTATGCCATGCAAAATATTTTAATCGGCCGATGGTACACTTGTCCACAACATCACCGAGATGCTGCCATGGACAGAATGCACACTGCAAGTCCGTTTGTGCCTGTCTTTAAAGGTCCAGAGGAGGCGTGTCCCTCTCCCGTGTTGTATAGTCTTTTGACTCCAAAAACTCCAGATGTCAGTCTGCGTTAATCAATTACTGATTGTTCAAGCAGTTTGAACTGGTAAGGGGGTATAGCGGATGTTGCAGTAATTAAGTCCAGATATCCAGTCCAAACAAAGGTGGTGTGTTTGTTCCAGGAAGCGTGTAACTAAATCTGCCATCGTCCCTTGAAGACAGCAGGTCAGGAGGTCGTGTTCCCAGTGTTGGGTCATAAAGCAGCCACCCTGAGGCCTTAACCTTTGTATCGTGTTCGTTTCTCCCCCCCTTCCTTAGTGTTCCCTGTCAAATTTGGACCGGGAACAAAGCAGCCGCCAGATTTAGACAATAAACTTTTAGCTTTAACTAAAATTCTGTTAATTTCTAAATCCTAACACTGGGTATGATCTGGGAGAGAGAACTGGGTGTAGTGATAACTGAGGAGATGTGGGAGGATATCTGGGATGGGGCGAAAAAATTAACGGTCTGTAACAGGATACGAGCGTTACAGCTCAAGATATTGCACAGAGCACATGTTGCTCCAAACCGCCTCTCTAGATTTAAAAAGGATGTCTCTCCGTTTTGCCTTAAGTGCAGAGCAGAGATTGGAGATCTTACTCACTGTCTCTGGTCTTGTGTAAAAATACAAACATTTTGGACAGATGTTTTATTTAAAAATTCAAAGAGTTTTAAAGACGGAGCTTGACCTTGACCCGATCTCTACTCCTGGGTCTTCCCAGCAGCCGTGTGACTGATGTGCACCAGAAAAAATTGTACAGTGTTCTGACATTTTGTGCCAGGAAAAATATTTTACTTCACTGGATTTCGGACAAAGCTCCCTCGGTTGTGGGATGGCACAGGACAGTAGTGGAATACATACCCCTGGACTTTCTGACCTGTCTCCTACATACAAAAACCAATGTCTTTTATAGAATTTGGAGACCCTTTCTGGACTATACTGATGCAAACATATCTGCTATTATCTCTAGAGCATTTATATAGGCCCTAGCCATACCTGTAATGGGTTCCCAATGTAAATTATAAATTGTAACTCTGTACTCTATTTTGTACTTTTCTAAGGTACTTGGAATTATTACATCCTTTTATCCAACTATTTGCTTTTTTGTTTTGCTCCCAGCTTGTCTTTGTTTTGTTTTTTGTATGTGTCTATTTTGAATGTTGTTGTTGTTGTATGTTTATTGAAAAAAACTAATAAAAATATCTTTAAAAAAAAAAAAAAATAAAATAATAATACCTTTTGACCAAATTTATCACTTTTTAAGGCCATTAAATTTTGCGTTTTTGATTTATCACTTTTTAATACTTTTTAAAACCCCGCGGACACCCTGCACCCGATCGCAAAATCACCACACTGGGCACAAACTGGAGCGTCCAGCATCGCAGGGATAAGACCCCCGGACCAGTAGCAAGTAGCCTCCATGCCAGGCATCGTCTGGGCAACACTCGAGTGTTAACACCGGGTTAATTCTACCTGGATGGTAAACCGGAGATCAGAAAAAAAGCTCTGATGGTGAATCTATTCCTTTCGGCTGGTCCATTCAGGGGTCGCAAAGGTGGATCATCTGCCTCTGTCTAACCCTAAATCCTTGTCGATGGTAATTATGCTCTTGTTGACAGAATTTGATTTCTTGGTTCCAGATTCTGACTTTTTCTTTCTCTGATTCAGGGTTTGGCTCTCAGATTTTAGATTTTGATTCACAATATATATACAATATATATTTCAGGCCTTCATCTGGTGGATCATTGGATGAAAAGGACTTTTGTTTGTTTGAGATTTTAGCAGCACATCTAAGCAGCTCTTCTCTCCTTTAGTCTGACCTGTTTGTATCAAATGATGTCAACACTCATGTACTTATCATCTTTAGCCTTGGGGAAGATGATCTACTTTTTACAACAAATGCAACCACCTTGTGAATTTGTCTGCATCTGAAGAGATGGATTGAGGGGATGTATTACAGAGAAGCAGTGGCGGTGCCATGCCAGATTTATGCAGACTGAACTCAAGATGGGTATTCATCTTTTTTTAATTTTCCTGAGCTGTAAATTTAAATCAATAGCCAGTCGTTATATCACCCGGCCTGACTACACATGCTTATCGATGGCCGAAGAGCAAAACCTCCTATCTGAAAAATTCACTTTTTTGAGAAAACTAAAAAAAAAACTTCTTGTTTTCTTGCAGAATGCTATTTTTTAAGTATACTCAATACATAATACACTGTTTTTGGACTATATTACTATACTATGTGTTAACAATACAGACTAGGTATTTTTGCCTCACAAAGTGCAGATAGGAGGTTTTTCCCCATTCTTCCTGGATCGTTTTGCAGATAGGAGCTTTTGCACTTGGTGCAAGGTCTACAAAAAGATGCCCTAAATTAAGTTAATAATCAAAATTAAATTAAAAATTTAAGTTTGTTTTCATGTAAAAAGATGGGCCAGTGTAGTAAATGTAATAGTTAGTACACTACTAGGGTCAGAATTCATAAAGTGGGGAATTCCTGATATTCAGTGTATTTGCTTCCTTGTCCTTACAAAATGAGGCAGTAAACGCTGTGCATTTAGTAAATATAACAAAAATAAATAAACATTTTTTTTACAAAAAAAAACTTTAGTACAAATAAGTAGTGCAAAAATAATGATTTAGAATAATAATAATAATAAATATTTCAGTACACAATAAGTAGTGCAAAAATAATAATTTATAATAATAATAATAAACTGCAAATAATACTTCCTCTATGTTTAAATTAAATAAGGCAATAAAATGAAGTCAGTGACATTAAAAAACAGTTAGCAGACAATAACTGAAAAGCAGCATCTTCCTCCTGCACTTGAATGCGTGCTCTTCCCATACACTGCAAGATCCACAACTTCAAGGCCCATATATAGACACAAATCACAAACACTGCCATTTCATACTCACCCCACAAGATCACAAGATAAACATCATAACTAACAAATAATAACAATAAGAAGCCAAGATCAATACGGCTTACCTTACAAGGTGAGACAGTAAACATTGAACAAAGATGGCTGCTCACATGAAACAAACCAAAAAAACCTCCAATAATACTGAACAAATTGAGCAAAATACTGTTCACTGGGTGGCTCAAAGATTCAAAAAACACCGTGTACTGCAGCAAAAAAAAAAAATTGAAACTAACGGCAAGACTTAGTCAACTTGCAGTACTGCAGTAGGCGTGCTTCTGGAAGAAGCCACGCTAAATTAAACCAATTTACAGTGTGACGTAAAAACCCTGAACTTTGTGTGCACAGACTAGCATAAAATCAGTTTTGTATACTACCAAGTAAAAATGCATCCCAGATTAAATCTGGTTCCCTAAAACAATGGACTCTATTCACAGTCTGTAGGTAGAGTTTTTAATGCTAATGCTGTGTCCATTCAAGTAGTGTCCACCCTTTAGTGAGGTAAACCATCATAGAATGCATGGCAGTCCTGAGGAAGTACAGCCTTTAGAGCTTGCAAGTCATCATATTTTGACTTTTTAATTTTTGGTGTTTCTGCATATTTCCTCCTGACCAGACCAGTGCTTTCTTTACACCTCTGAGGCAAAGGGAGAAAATCTGATTCACCGTAGTCAAGTTTGTACTCAAGAGACCCATCTTTGTATCTCAACTGACGGATGTCAGTGACAAACTGGATCACCAACCTTATGTCCAGGACGGATTGTTGAATAGTACGTTAGATCATTGTATGTCTTGAAGAAGTCATGCTTCAGGTACACAACCTTGTAGGGCTGCTTTGGACGGGCTTCCTCTATGTACGATTTGTAGTTGCTGGGGATGTAGATTTTTTTGTCCCTGAGTGCTCTTTCACAGGCAGCGTGTACACTATCACATTCCATTTGCGTGTGCCCTTTTTCCAGGATTTTTTTGAAAAACCGTTTTCTTGGTTTTGCAGCAGAAGTCATACAGTGCATTGGCAAGAACTTTGTTTCTGTTCTGGTAAGAGCATCCATCTGAGTACACAAGTATGGTGGATGCTGCTTTGCACCTTTCATTGTTATTCAGGTAATCCAGAAAACAGGTTGCAAATGTGTCGGCATCTAGCCCCCCTTCACCTTCATGCCAAAAGTAACATTTGGCATCATGGGAATGAAGGTCGTAGATTGTGTAATTGTGACAGGCTAGCTTAGTTCTGTAATACAGTGCACTGGCCTTGAGTACTGGAGCCAACAGTACTGATTCAAGATCCACTGTTAATTCCACAGTCGATTGGTCTTGTGCATACCTTTCCTTGTCCAGTGTCTTTTGCCTGCGTGCCATATCCTTCAGTTTGATATGCCTCTCATATGCTTCCTTGTCCTTATTGCCTTCCTCATATTGAACACACACGTCGCACTGGTCTTTCTTTGGCTTAAATAAACCCAGGTTCATTTGTTTGAAGACTAGTCTGAGAGTGCAATCACTGGCTGCTTCATGACCATGTTCTCCACAGTAGGTCTGGTACTCTCTCTGTACAGTGAGGAAAATGTACTGAACACTGGCTCCAGATACATTTTTTAGAGTCCCTCCGACAGTAGTGACTTTCAACCTTTGGCAGGCTGTTAAGAAATTCTCGTGCAGAGCCATCCTGCTGACTGCGGCTTCTAGATGGCATTTGCTGTTGTGTCTGGTGCATTCCCGTGTCTGATTTGGCCCATTCATGGACACTCCATGCTCCTATGTTGAGTGTGGACAGAAACATTGTCTGGCAAACTGGTACCTGCTTGTTATTGACCTGGAGTCTGTACTTATATGTTCGGCTCTTCCGAGATTGACCACCTGTTGTTTGTCGTTTTATAGGGCATGCTTCCACCTGTGATGACACGTAAACCCTCCTTTGATCCCAGGTCATTTTCCAGAAATCTGCGAAGATCTGTTGCCTTTGCTTTTCATAAACATTCTCACATTGCTGTCCTCCCTTGTTTTTGATTTGACCCTCGTAGCAGCCATGATGACACCTGTCTCCTATGGAACGTGGACTTCGAGTAACCTCAATGGTTTTTTCTCCACTTTCTTTTTACCCTTGTACTCTTTTCCCAGCTGTCTGTTTTCCACATTTTGTTTTCTGTAGTTGATACCTTTCTTCTTCTTAGGTCTCTTGTGTGCTTCTTCCTCCAGATTATCTTCAGGTACTTGATCCTCTGCCAGTTCTTCCTCTTGCCCACTTTCTCCGCTGTTACTAGAGCTTTCAGTGTCTTCCTGCTTGTCCTTGGTAGGGTTGTAAGTTTCATCAAGGTCAGAGTCATCTAGAGGTGACTCGGAATCAGATACTACAGATGTTTCGAAGTCAGACTCAGCGATGGATGTGAATGTCACAAGTTCGTCACAACAAAGCATCTCTGTGATTACTGGCTGGTCTGTAGTTTTGGGTGTCTTAAGGAATGTTTGGGGTGTTGCAGTCACCAGATCCTTAATAAAGGTTCCTGCCTTCAAAGTAATTGTAGGCCTACCATAGTCCCCCACAGTCACTGTGTGGCTGGTTGAAGCGGTGACTGTAACAGGGTCCACAGCAGTCACTGGGCGGCTGGCTGAGGCAGCAACTGTAACAGGGTCCCCCACAGTCACTGTGCGGCTGGCTGAAGCGGTGACTGTAACAGGGTCCACAGCAGTCACTGTGCGGCTGGCTGAAGCGGTGACTGTAACAGGGTCCACAGCAGTCACTGGGCGGCTGGCTGAGGCGGCGACTGTAACAGGGTCCACAGCAGTCACTGGGCGACTGGCTGAAGCGGTGACTGTAACAGGGTCCACAGCAGTCACTGGGCGGCTGGCTGAGGCGGCAACTGTAACAGGGTTCCCCACAGTCACTGGGCGGCTGGCTGAAGTGGTGGCTATACCACGTTCCCCTGCAGCTCTTGCTATAAATTACAGTTTTTCTCGATTGCTTACACACATTTTCTGAAAGCATGCTTCATACTCTCAGAACTCTACACACAAATCCAAAATCACACACACAATGGTCAAAACCTCTCACTTCTCCTGCAAAATGAAGCTCTACTTTCAAAACAATGTAATCTCTTCTCAAAATGGTGTTTTGTTGTCAAATGACAAACACAAACCATCAAATGAGTAGACATTTATAAGAACCATTTG
Source organism: Hirundichthys speculiger (assembly GCA_018398805.1). Classification (NCBI taxonomy): domain Eukaryota; kingdom Metazoa; phylum Chordata; class Actinopteri; order Beloniformes; family Exocoetidae; genus Hirundichthys; species Hirundichthys speculiger. Next base: position 19,472 of record JAGFBZ010001030.1, read on the forward strand.
AACACTGATGTGCTCAATGTAAAACACTGTGATGAATGGAAAACACTTCTCCTTTCATCATAAGGACTTGGGCCTTTTTTGTTCAGTGTTACACTTACTACAGACAGTACAGAAAAAAAGTGTTGTAAAATATTTTAGAATATTGTTTTTATACTCAGAACAGACAAATACACTGTAACAAATATATTTTATTTTTCCAAACAAAAACAATGTACACAGTGTACATCCAAACCAACACAAAGTTGCAAATTCAAAATAGAAAAATGCAGTTACGGTAAATAAAAAAAAAAAGAAAAAGAAACTATGCTGCATCCTGTCTTCTGTTTGGATCTGGCCACAACACCTCATCCACATCACAGGCAATGTTTTCCCTGGCCAAGCAGCGGGGGAAATATCGCCTGGCATGGCGAACCCAGCCATGAAAAGAATCGGGTGTTACATCTCCACATGCATCTTCCATAGCTTGGAGAAGGGGTATACGTGTTTGTGGTTGTCGTTCATACACCTTCCATCTCCAGGCAGAAGAGAATTCCTCAATTGGATTGAGGAATGGAGAGTATGGAGGGAGATAAACAACTAAAAAGCGTGGGTGGGCAGTGAACCAGTTATGAACCAGAGCAGCCCCGGTGGAAACTTACATTGTCCCAAATGACAACGAACCTGAGCTGCTCTGGGCCATCAATCTGATCTGGTGAAATGAGTGTGTTGTGTAGGGTGTCCAGGAATGTGATCAGATGAGCAGTGTTGTAGGGGCCAAGGGTAGCATGGTGATGGATGACGCCGTGGGTGGGAAATCGCTGCACACATTGTGATGTTCCCTCCGCGTTGGCCAGGGACTTCTACAATGGCACGCTGGCCGATGACATTCCTTCCCCTCCTTCTTCTTTTTGTGAGGTTGAAACCAACCTCATCGATGAAAATGAACTGGTGCTCCACTGCAGCAACCTCCAGCTCAAGGACTCTCTGAAATTCACATGACAAGATCAGAATTAGACAGGGAGTGGTCACTATTGTGAAGCACAATCATTATGATTACAATACTGAAATATGTATTGTGTATTTATAGTATTGAGAGTTCATCAATTGTGGGATTGTATAGGACTTACTTGCACATAGTTGTATCGCAATTCTTTGATTCTTTCTGAATTGCGTTCGAATGGCACTCTGTAGGCCTGCTTCATCCTCACATCATTTTTGCGCAAGACACGGTCCAGTGTTGATAAACTGATGCTACCAATATTTGAAATATGTCATTGTTGTCTATTATTTTTGTTTGTATTTGCCGCAATGTTATGATGTTATTTTCTAGGACCATGTTGACTATTGCAGTTTCCTGTTCTGGAGACAGAAGGCGTTCTCGACCACCATGTGCTGGTAATCTTGCAGTTCTGCAATACAAATAGTAAAATACTGTAAATACTGTGTAGGAATATAAAGTAGGAATACATTTCCCAAACTTGAAAGATACTTTACTTTTACAATCCTATAACTGTCCACAGACAGTACTATCCTACTGTACTCATTGAGTACTGTATTGATATGCAGTACTGCAATTTTCAAGTGAGTGTAGATTTCTTACCTATTCTCATTTCTGAAAGTCCGTATGATGGATGCCACGGTGAATCTGCTCAAATTTGGCTGTACTCGTTGCCCAGCTTCCCTCATTGTGAGATCATGGTTGACCACATGGTCAACCAAAGTGGCTCGGATCTCATCTGAAATTACAGTCCTTGGCCTTCCTCGTCCTCGTCCTCCTCGTCCTCCTCGTCCTCCTTCTCTAACTCTCACTCCTCTGCCTCTGCCTCTGTTGGCATCCATTGTTCCAAAACAGACCAGCTCACCTGTTGCTCTTTTATGCTGAAGCTGTGATTGCTAATTGTAACACTGTGTGGCAAGTGTTTGCTGATGTGGTGAGTCAGTGCACATAGTAGGGCAATTAAGTTTAGAATTTTGAATGACAGTGTGTTCCTTGTGAAAACAAGAGATTTTCTTCATGAAAATTGTGTCTAATGCAGAGAATTGTGTGTAGTGTTTTGAAAAAAGTGTGTTTTTAGAATTGAAATTTGAGTGTAAAGCAGAAATTGTGCTTGTAGTTTAGCAGAAATGGTTCAGGGGGCTGGTGCATGAGTTACATGTTGTGGTCATTGTGTCTCAAGTACCAGAAAATGTGTGTAAGCAATCGAGAAAAAAACTGTATTTGGAAATATTTGGAAAGTGATGATCATAATGGCTAAGACCTGTACACTACCCCATGTACCTTATATCTTTGTAGGACCAAGGAATAGACATGTCATGTAACACTGTGGTGTGATGAATTTAACTGTCAGGAATGGGCACTTTATTTTTTTAATTTATCTATTTTCTTCTTGCTTCTTTTAAGTTTCTTTTAGTCCTTCTTTTGCTTGTTATTGTCAGGTTTGTTTTATGTTTCTTAAAATGTTGACTTAATCTTGTTTGTAATGCTTATATTTACACACTGGTTGTGTATTTCTGATGAAAAGTCAATAAAGAAGTTAAATAACTGTGATATTAAAATTGATTTCAGGCTTCTGAGGCCTTCCTGACCTGGAGTAAGATCACTGACAGGGCTGGATGACATTTGATTAACTGTGATTAAACTCGTCCAAGACGAGGCCACTGTGTTGATATGATATTAAGGCGTCAACTTGTCTGCAGTTTGACGTGTGTCCCAATAAGATCAAGATTGTGTTGTTCAGATATGGATGCAACAGGTTTCCTTAAATTACTGCTGGCCCTGAGTGACGTTGGCATTCTCTGTTGGTTCTGGCTCTCGTGAACATCAGAAATAAATCTCTGTGCACCTCGTCAGTTTCTCTGTGCCTTAATTAACAGCTGAATTGATACCACACCACTGCATAGTATTACCAGCCTTCACAGGTAAATAAGATCCTGAATTTTAACTTAACAGTTGACGTCCCTGGGGTGTTTTTCTTGTTTTGCGTCGTTTTCTGTATTGTGTCTGCCGGTCCATTTGCTGCGGTCCTGGATCGGGGGAGAGTAGCTCCTTACGGCCGCAAGTTCCATAGGATTTTCGGAAATCCGGCCTCGTGAAGGGGTGTCGGCGTCTGGACCGGGACATTGGCAGAACTCCGACGGAACCGCTGTGCTTTGGTGAGTTGATTTTGAAAATTTTAAATTTTAATCACTGACGTGTGGCGGTGCACTGAGGAGTTGTTTTAGCTGTGTAGCCCCTGCCTGCTTCTGTGAGTGTGCTGTGTGGCCGTCTGTCCCTGACGCGTGCGTGCTCGTCCGTGGACCGTGAGCACGCCAGTTTTCTGTCTCTGGCTAGTGCCCGGTCCCAGAGGGAAGCTTAGACAAGTCCCGCCCAGGGTTACCGGCTGAAGGAATAGCCGGGCCGTCGGTCTGCGTAGGTCGCAGCCGAAAAGACAGTTTTGTTGACCAGGGGTCATTTGGATTAGTACGGTTCGCGCACGGTGACGATCGTGCAGAGGCGAAAGACAGGTACCTGCACCTGAGGGGGCGGCTTCTGCGGACATAGAGCCTAGAATAGGTTCGGTGTTGAGACGCACGTGAAGAAATGGGACAGGCGGGGTCGAAGCAGCGGGGGGAAGAAATTGAGTTAGAAGGCTATCTATTTGATGACATGAGAGCCAGATACGGGGCTGCTTGGCAGACGAGTGTGCGAACGTGGGTTAAAGATTATGATTTCCCGAAAGCGGGCTCGTTGTCGCTGCGCGTTCTCGATCAGGTGGAAATGCGTTTGCGCATGCGTGAAGCGGAGCTTAAGAAAAAAAAAGAGAAAATGAATACCGCCGCTTGGGAAAAATTAGAAAATCACAGAGCGGCGTTACAAGTATTCAGAGGAGAGGCTGAGCGGAGACTTAAAAAGCAGGATAAAAGTAATCTTAATCAGCTTCCGGGTTCTGATTCTGCGCCTGACTGTGTTACCGTCTTGTCGGAAGTGTCTAAATACGAGGCCAATATGAATTTTAATAGTCAGAGTCAGAGTAAAAAATTATACCCAGATCTGCCAGCTCCGGTGCCAGTTTTAGCGCCTCCATCTGTACGACACACATACACACACGATAAGATCACGTCTGCTCTGCCCCGAGCGTTTCAGTGTGCACAGGTGAATTATGACCTAGACGGATACGTGGGTGGACCCGCCCGTCTGGTTCCAGCTGCAGCGGGACCGGAGGACTTCCCACCGCCTCCTCCGCTGGAGGAAGAACAGCCTTTTGTTCCCCTGTCCGCTCCGCAGGTTGCAAAGACTGAGCAGGACGCCAAGGCTGAGCGAGCGCCGGGGGGCGCTACGACGAGCGGAGCAGTGACCACGCGGGGCCAGACGAAGAAGCAGCAGCAACAACAGGAAGTAGTGGCCTCGCTGCCGATGTTTGAGGTCGGCGGACCGTCAGGGGCCCAACTTGTGTTCCGAGCTTGGACATTAACGGAGATTAAAGAAGCGGCAACGAGACTGCCCGATCCACACGACTCAGGTGAGCGATTTGCGGAGGAATTCCGTGCCTTTTGCAGAGAGTTTCGACCGACTCTAACTGAGCTAAAACGTCTGTTAGCCATGAGGCTAAAGCCCACAGACTGGAACAATCTGAAATCTTATGTGCCTAAAGATGATGCACGCTGCGAGGAGGTCGAGTGGGCTGCCAACCACGAGTATGTACAAGCAATTGACGCTATTGCTAAAGGCATGGAGACTGTCTTTCCATCGAAGGTGAATTTATTGAAAATTGATCAGTGCAAGCAGAAAGAGGACGAGTCAGCTGCCGACTTTTACGTCCGCTTTTGGCATGTTTATGTCGAGTCATCCGGCATGGGGGACGCGCCCGAAGAATACGCTGCAAAGGCAGAAGCGACGATGTGGGAGCAGCATTTCCGTAATTCATTTCTGAAAGGTTTGAAGCGTGAAATTGTGGATGAACTGCAGAAAACGTGTGTCCAGCTATGATGAAGCAAGATTGTCTGACATACGTAAACACGCTATTCATGTGGACAAACACCAGACTGTGCCGCTAGACGTCTCAAATTGCAGAAGAAGACGATGACATGCACAAGTCTGCTTTGTGTTCTCTACAACGCTGTTTACCAGGCTCCATTCAAACGAGGAGAAAAATCGGCGTGGCCGCTTCCCACCCCGCGGCAGAGGATCGGGGCGGGGCCGGGGAGGGGCCAGCCGGAGGGAGGCCTGTTTTCAGTGTGGCGAGGTAGGACATTGGGTGGGCGGCACATGCCCAGCGGGGGCGGGGACTGAGGATTGACATCATGTGGACTCTGCCACGGGCGCGGGGGCGGAGTCAGATGACACACCTACTGATAACGCGACCGGCAAAGAAGACCTGCTTGCTAACGCACACACACACACAGATGCTGATAACATGTCACACATTTCTCTCCCTACTCGCTTGTGCAAAGAAGACCTGCTTGCTCAGCTATCTGGCACCATCGAGCGGTTGGAAAAAGGTACTACATCCCTAACACCTACTACACCTCTGACAGCCAATTATGTAAAACTGGGACACGCCAGTTTTAAAAATATGCCCCAAATGACATTGTCTATTTCTGATTCCCCAGTAACTTTTTTAGTTGACACAGGTGCGACGATTTCTGTTATTCGGGAAGCAGATCTGCCATCTGCACCGAAGCTGAGCGGCAGATATGTCCATTCTGTCCTCTGCCACGGGACACGTTGTCCGTGAGAATTTTACAGTTCCACTGGGCTGTACCGATACTGATGGTAAGAAATTTAAAAACATTCATTTCTGCTCTCTGCTCTCTTCACATTGTCCTGTGTCATATTAGGACGTGATTTGATCTGTGAACTGGGGTTATCACTTGTTTCGACGCCAGAGGGCCTCAAGGTAACTAAATTAGATTTAAATGATGTCCACTCGCTTGTGCAGTTGTCTGTCAACACCCCGTTGTATGTGTATAATTGGAAGCTCCCCGTCGGTGAAATCAATCACCAGCCATCTGCTGCAGGCAGTGCGCGGGGTTCGTTTCTCCCACGGGGACTGAGTTTGCCCCAAGCGGTTTCAATTCATTGTATGTCACATTTGTCCCTGGGGCCTGATGCTGGTTATGAGCAGCAGTGGTACCGGGAGGGGACAAATTGTGAGAGATTGATAACACAACATCTGTACTGGTCAACGCACAAAAGCGCGTTGTCAGTGACCTTGACTCAAGCCAAGGAGAATTGTTTACCGCTTGTGATTGTTCTGATGGGCATTATGATCTGCCTGCAGGGCGATGCAAATGTTTCAGGCGACTGCGCCCACATGTGGCCCTCTCAAAGGGCTTGGATGACACCTGGACTGACGTGGGCTCTTTTCTGACTGATTGTGTGGAGGCAGGTGACTGGAAGGTGACTCCTGACCCAGATGTTTTTTACAGTGCCGGCAGAAATGCATATCGTAAGTCGTTCGTTTTGGGGACACACGTGACGCGGTGTGTTCACCTGATAGAAGATATGGATTTCTGCCTGCTTACTGATGTTGAGTTTGACCAAATACCAGATGTAGGGTTAATCAGAAACGTTGAACCAGTTGTGATTACACCAAAGTCTGATTTTAGGCCGTGTCAACAACAATATCCGTTAAAAGCGGAGGCGGTGATGGGAATTACACCTGTTTTCGAATCTCTGCGCGCCGCAGGTGTGATCGTCCCATGCCCTGACTCTCCTGTCAGAACTCCGATTTTTCCGGTGGAAAAAAGTCGTGAAAATGGCCAGCCGACAGAGTGGCGCTTCGTGCAGGACCTGCAGGCCGTCAACAAGGCCGTGCAGGCCCGGGCGCCATCGGTCCCAAATCCATACACTATAGTTTCACAGATTCCTAATTCAGCGAAATGGTTTTCTGTGGTTGATCTGGCTAATGCTTTTTTCAGTATTCATATCCATCCTGGTAGCCAGTTTTGGTTTGCTTTTAATTTCAGGAATGAGGCCTGGACGTTTACTCGTCTGGTGTCAAGGTTATTGTGAATCACCGACGATTTACAATGCTGCTCTGCGACGCAGCCTTGAACCTTTGGAACTGTCCCCTGGGACAGTAATGCTGCAGTACACGGACGACGTGTTGTTAGCGTGTCCCACACAGCAGCAGTGTGAGACCGACACGATCGCTCTTCTTCATCACCTGGCGAAGGAGGGCACAAGGCCAGCCTGTCTAAGTTACAGTTTGTGAAAC
>JAGFBZ010001031.1:0-20674 GCA_018398805.1 Hirundichthys speculiger
CCATTTCGACCGTTTTTTTCTGCCTTGTCTCCAGTGGCGAGGGCCACAAAATCCACCATCAACTTATAAAAAAATTATTTTTTTCTATGATTTCTGCACATTTGTCATGCGTCACCAAGGCAAACATCTAAATAATTTAGAAACCAAGTTTATTTGATGAAAAGTGGCCATGTTTAGGGTGCTCATCGCATCACATCAAAATGCGCTTTCATGTGTTACCGTACGGCCTCTGGTCTCTGAACCGTAGCAGGGAAACTGTGCTATTCCAGGCTCGTGACAAGCGGCTAACACACCAGTGAAAACTAAAGAAAAAGTCCAGTTTTCTCTGCTTGGAACAGCACTTTATTCAGGAACTGACAATGTTACAGTCTGTATTTTTCGGCTCCTGTCAGTCAATGGAGGATGTAAATCCATAACACTTCACTTGCTCCGTTCAGCTGCCCGCACCTCACAAACTACATTACCCATCAGGCTACTCCCCTTCTTAAAGGGCCAGGCTGGCTTACAACACATGCTTGTAAATGCTTCTGAAATGTAGTGATAGTGGGCGATAATAGGGGTTTTTCATACGCGATCTATTAAAACTTTTCTATCACCATATATACATTATATAGGTGGACTCAGAAGCTATTCTTTATCATATTAACATTGATAAAAAAAAAAATAACCATTTCAAATAAAACAATAGTGAACTGAAACCTGAAAAGTGTGTCCTGAAACCGACACACTTTGCTTTTAGTTGTTGCCGTCAGAATACAAAGAGTTGAGACCCATTAAGACGACAGGGGACGGGAATCACCTGTACAACTCTGTTTCCCTCGTTCTGAAAGGTGATACACGGGATGATTTTATCTTATGTGTAATACAATGAAAAAATAGCTGAATTAGCTGGTTTTTTTGTCCATTTCACAGAGACATGCACACAGAGGTAAAACAATCAGAACAATATACATGATATAACTCAAACGCAGCATAGAACAAGTAACTTTCGTACATTTGCTTTTTATAAATGATAATTTCAAATTGTGTTTGCATTGTTGCTAGGTGATTTGAGTTCATATTTTGGCTGTTGAAAATTCAAATGTAGTATTAACAGTACCAGTAAGTCTGTTTCCAGTCTGTGTAACATGCTGGGAGTCTAAAATGTCAAACCGCTGTGGGACTTGATGTGGGCAAAAAAAGCTACTGCATGACTGTTAAACAGACGTCCAAACTTGTAGCTTGTTTCATGCAGATTCCAGTTTTTCTCCAGGAAGCTTAGATCTCCTGGCAGATATAGTGAGGTAGTGCAGATGTTTCATAATACCACACTAGTACAATAGTGTTTCCCTGATGGATTTACTGAGGATGTGCTGGAGAAATGTCTACTACAGATGCTAGATGCTATTGAAGCCATCCATGATGATGTCAGCAGTCTACGGGGGCGTATGGGCCGACGAAAAACACTGGCGACCAAAATTGCTAGCTGGCTACCAACTTCAAAAACCTGGTAGCCAGGGGCTACTTGGTAAAAATTCTAATTTTATGCCCTGCCAGCCCGAGAAGATTGGTTCCAGAGCCCAGGCTGTACGTCGAGGTGAGCCCGACTATATCTAGTCGGTACCTCTCGACCTCACGCACAAGCTCAGGCTCCTTCCTCGCCAGAGAGGTGACGTTCCATGTCCCAGTAGCTAGTTTCGTCAGCCGAGGGTCGGCACGCCGAGGCCCATGCTTTCGGCTGCCGCCCATAACACAAAGCACCCGACTCCTGTGGCCCTGTGGTGAGCCCATGAGCGACATGAGCTCCTTCGGCTAAGCCCGGCCGGGCCCCATGAAGGCCGGCCACAGGTGCTCCAAACGATCCCCCAGGCCTGGCTCCAGGGGGGCCCCGGTGACCCAAATGGGCGAGGGACATCGAGGTCTTGGTTGAACTCTGAAGGGAAAAATTTTTTTGTGTCCCGATCCCTGAATTCAAACTCTTTATATATCAATCATGCTTTATCAATTATATTACTGCTGATCCACCTTTTTGAATCAGGGCCCTCAGGCCAGAGGCCTCTGTGTCCGAGAATGTCATTCAACTCTTCGATCAGTTCTGCACACAACATGTAACGGGAGAGAGATGCGCCCCTATCTGGTCACTGAGCTCCGGTGAATGAATGGCGAGGACTTAGTGTGTGAGGGGGTGGGGCTCCTTCCGAGCTCAGATACTCGGTCCCCGGAAGTAGTAGAGTCAGCTGCGGATTCGTGCACGCGCCCAGGGGTTTTTGGCACTCTACCAGACTGTCCGGCTCTCCACTATGTGTTGAGGTAAGAGACAAGGCCGCCCTGATGAACAATCTGTTTTGCTCTATATTTTGTGGGGAATAAACTTGACAAATTTTTCTACAAAGTTGTGTGTTTTCTATGCAATGCTTGCTATCTGCATATATCATTCTAGCAAAAAGCGAGTCTGTGTGTTTCATGCCCGATCGAACCTGATTTTTCTCACAAAACTATCCAAAGAGCTCTGATCGCACTCTGGCCGTCCCCCAGGACAGTTTGCCTGGGTGACCCTACCAGGGGCAAAAGCCCCCGGAGCTCCTGGGATCATCGGGCGCATTAAGCGATTCAGGGAGGGGTTGTACCATCAGGGTGAGACAAGAAGTGACTGATACCGGACTCTAACGTTTCCATCCCCGGCTTACGGTCCGGGCGGACAGAGACACCAACGCGAGCGGCAAGAAGAAAGGAGGGGGGCTCGCTGTATCGTCAATACACGCTGGTGTCACCCCGGGATATCACCGTTAAAGAGCGAGTCTGCTGCCCGGACATCGAGCTCGTCGCAATCGGACTCCGTCCATATTATTTGCCAAGGGAGTTTACCAGCGTTATCGTGATCAACGTCTATATTCCTCCATCCGGACATGCAGAAGCTGCGTGTGACGTCATCCATACAGCGACTGCGGGACTTCAGAACACACAACCCGATGCGTTCATTATCATCACAGGTGACTTTAACCATGTGTCTCTTTCATCCACACTCCCAACTTTCTTCCAGTTTGTTACATGTGCAACACGTGAAAATAAGACTCTGGACCTGCTGTATGCAAATGTCAAAGATGCGTACAGCTCCACTGCTCTGCCACCACTGGCAGATCAGACCACAATCTTGTCCTGCTCTCCCCTTTGTACAAGCCTGTGGTTCAACAGCACCCAGTCACCACGAGGACAGTTAGGAAATGGTCTCCTGAGGCAATGGAGACACTGCGTGGAGCGCTGGAGACCACTGACTGGGATGCTTTGTTTGAGCCACATGGCGAGGACATTGACGGAATGACTGACTGTGTCTCTGAGTATATTGGTTTCTGTATCAACAACACCATCCCCACAAAAAAAAATTCGCTGTTACCCAAATAACAAGTGGTGGGTAACCAGCGACCTGAAAATGCTCTTAAATGAAAAAAAGAGGGCATTTAAAGCAGGGAACCGTGCAGAAACCAAGCTTATACAAAGCAGATTCAAGCGCAGCTCCAAAGAGAGCAAGGACAGGTACAGGAGGAAACTGGAGACCAAACTGGGAGATAACAACGCTGTGTTACTGTTAAAGTAAACTGTGGAACGGCATGAGACAGATCACCGGCTTCCAGAGGAGGGGTGGGGGGGGGGGCAGTGGAGGGGGACGAGCAGCGTGCAAACGAACTGAACATGTACTTTAATAGGTTCAACCCAACCCCTCCCCCTCTCCTGCTCGCACCTCTTCGTCTCCTCCATCGAACTGTAACCCCCCCCCCCCCCCCCTCAGCCCACCATCTCCTGTCCCACTCCACCCCCACCCACACCCCCCCTGGTAACAAATACTATCTCCCCCCTACTAACACCTAGACTTCCCTCCCCCCACCCCAACTCCTATTCTTCCCTTCCCCCTTAACCCCCACCCCACCCCACCCCAACCCCCCCTCTACTTCACACCCAGACAGGTGAAGAAACAGCTGGAGAGACTTAAACAGAGAAAAGCTGCTGGACCAGATGGCATCAGCCCCTACGAGCTGAAGGCCTGTTCCAGTCAGCTCTGTGGAGTCCTCCAGCATCTCTTCAACCTGAGCCTCCAGCTCCAAAGAGTGCCAGTGCTCTGGAAAACCTCCTGCTTAGTCCCCGTGCTGCTGCACTGGAGGACTACAGGCCAGTAGCACTGACCTCTCACATCATGAAGGTCATGGAGAGACTGGTACTTTCACACCTCAGACCACTGGTGTCCCCCTCACAGGACCCCCTGCAGTTTGCATATCAGCCCCACATTGGGGTTGATGATGCAATCATCTATCTACTGCAGAGGGTCTACTCCTACCTGGACAGCCCCAACACCTCAGTCCGCATCACGTTCTTTGACTTCTCCAGTGCCTTTAACACCATCCAGCCCAGGCTGCTGGAGGCCAAACTGGAGAGTATGCGGGTGGACGCTCCTCTCATCAACTGGACCGATGACTATCTGACGGGCAGACCTCAGTTTGTGAGATTACAGAACTGTGTGTCTGGTCGTCTGATCAGTGACATCGGCGCCCCCCCCCCCAGGGAACTGTGCTGTCGCCCTTCCTCTTCACCACATACACATCTGACTTTCAGTAGGGGGGCTCGAGAAAATTTGGAGGTGCTTAAGGAGGCATTCTGAGCACAGCATTGTGTATTTGTCCATATTGTTACTTTGATAATGAAAAGAACATTTTTTTACTTACAATTTGTAAGTAAAAAAATGTTCTTTGTGTTTCTGCATAGTTGAAACAAAAACCTGCAGCCTTTAACGGATCAGTTTGACACCCCTGACTTAAGCCTTTACAATATACCTGGGGGAATAATTGACATTACATAATGAAACGCAAAACTCGCAATCTGGTGACTCACTTCACAGGTTTGCAAAACTCTGCTCATACTTAAAATCCAATTCTTACTTTCCCTCAACAGAAAATAAAAGATAAAAATGGCACAAAGTTTAATTATTCCTGCTAATGTGAGAATCCACTGAGCATAAGGCTGAGGTTAGATATCAAAAATAAAAGTAGTTGTTATGAAACAATTAAGTTGCCTATTAAAGGCAAAATTCAGAATAACTAGTGATTCAGTCACTCGTGAACTTCAACAGTTAAAACATCACTGACAACAAGATACATGGATCCAAAACTTTAGTAAGCAGTTATAGAAAATAGCATGTTAAATTCAACATGTCTACTTGATGCCTGTAACTCTGAACATTAGCTTTCCTTAATTTTTTTTTTAAATCACAAAAAGCTCTGCTGAATAACTAATACTTCAGGCATGAAAATCCCTCACCTTTCAGCAAAATTTGCCGTTTTGAAGTCAAAAAGAGAGACCGACGTGAATCATGTAGATTCGAGGAGTTTTCTATTTTGAGAGGGGAGGGGGTCAGCGTCGGGAGATTTTTTTAAAACTGAATTATCATATAATTGCCCTAATATGTATACTGAGCACTTCAGAAATCGGCAATTTAAATGTACTTGGAGGTTACTTTGCTAAGCGGGACGAAACAGGACCACGACGAGCTTTCGTTTCGTAGCTACATTTACCAGTGGTGAGAAGCGCTGTATATTTCATTCGCGTTGTCTAACAATAAATAAGTACAACAAGGAATAAACATCTCTCCTGTGAATTTAAAGCTAATAATCATACATCCAAACAAGAAAGGGAGAAAGAAAGGGAGAAATATCAGAAAATATGTGCTTCAGGCTTACTTGACAGTTGATCTGGCTGTGATAGCGGCTGTATTGTCAACGGGCTCATTGCGCATGCTCTGGTCTCAATCACTCAATCAACCAATCGCAATCGAGAATTCACGTCACGTTGGTGGTGGAGGGTACCCCCCCCCCCCCCCCGAAAATATTAAACCGGATCTGCACGTATCTCAAAAATGACCCCCAGGATGGCAAAAAAAACTCTGAAATCAGCGAATCCGCGGAGAATTGACACCCCTGTGAAGAGCAGCTTCAGACTCCTTCAACTCCGCTGCTCAAAGGAACGACACAGGAGGTCGTTCCTTCCTAGTGCAATCAAAATCTATAACTCCTGGTTGTCAGGGAATAATCACTGCTGATTACTTCTGCCACTGCCTTCTGTTAATACTGCATTATCACTTTACTTTACATTATTACAGTTTTATTATTACTGGTTTTGCACACTGTTTTTGTCTGTTTACTATTTATTTAGTGTCTTGTTTTGCACACTGTTTTTAGTCTATTTATTGTTCTGTTTCTGCACACTGTTTTTTTGTCTATTTATTGCCTATTTAATGTCTATTTAATGTTCTGTCTATTTATGTATATTTTTGTATCTGCTGCAACAAGCCAATTTCCCCTCGGGGATTATTAAAGTATTTTCAATTCAATTCAATTCAATCACAGTTTGTCCATAACAAACACCATGTTCAAGCATAAGAGTGTCCATAAATGCACGTGGCATCAGGACACTCTTGGCCGCAGATCGATGATCGACTTTATAGTCGTATCATCCCAGAGGAGCTGGTGGAGGCAGCCGAGGGGAGGGAGGTCTGGGCCTCTCTGCTGAAGCTGCTGCCCCCCCGACCGACTCCGGATCAAGAGGAAGTTAATGGATGGATGGAGGGACAACTGGTGGAGGACAGTTATTCTGTCTGCAGAGCACTTGTTTACATTTTATTGTAATTTGTACAAGCAACTTGAAGGAGCTAAGGCTAATGCTTCAAGCTACTGAGATTTTTGACCAAGAGTAAACTGGTTGACGCGCTTCGCTAACTCACATTTCGTTAATGTTGCGTGTTGATCAAAAAATGACCGGAACGATGTTCTTCTGATGGAGTTAAAATATTAATTTATTCCATTAACTCAGTGCTTCTCAATTATTTTCTGCTGCGCCCCACCAGGAAGAAGAAAACATTTCGCGCCCCCCCTCCTCCCCACCGCGGCTATAAATAGTATAATTTGTCTATAAAATTATTGTAAGTACACCTCTGCATAACAGAGTATCCTTATTAACATTAAGGGAAACAAAAAAAGAAATATAGATCAACTTATAACAAAGATTAACTTTATGAAAATAGTTTTTTAGTCTGTAAAGATTTAAAGTGCATCAATCCTACTGTAGTCACAGTGAAGCAGCGCTACATCAGCATTGTCATATTTCCTCGTCTTAACTTTCTGGTGTCTCATTATTCTGGTGTTTGTCTCATTATCTCCGTCTCTCTCCATCTTTGTTTTCATCCCTGTTAAATATTTTTCCCTGGTGTCTCTTGAGTGGTGTCACTTCATATCTCCTGCTCTGTGCCTGCGTGCACACATGTCCGTGCAAAAAACCCGACACAATATAGCTAATACTCCCTGAACCCACTGGGACAATGAGAGCGCCACTGCCATCTACTGGAGCATGTGTGCAATTACACTTTATTCCAGTAGGGCAAAAAAAAAAAAAAAAAAAACATGTTCCCTGGCATCGCACAGCGCCCCCCCCAAGGGGTCCCGCCCCACTATTTGAGAAGGACTGCATTAACTGAACAACCATAACGCCGGCAGGTCAAAAACCTTTTGCCCTTCCGAGTCAAACAGCTAACCAATAACAGGCAGCTACCTTTATACCTGACCCTCAGGTAACAACACAGCGACACCCACAGACACACAGAGTGAACTACAATTCAGAACAACATATTTGGCTCCTAAACAACTGTTTCTTTATTTGCACATTTATACGTATTTAAGGTTCAGCTTAAAGTTCAAAGTTTATTTCATTTGAACTTGCACTATAATTTTTGTTCCTGTTAATTGTTTGGATATTTTGACCTACTATAGTTGTCAAAGTGTTTATTTAAATTTGCACCAGACAAATAAGCTTTGTTCCTGTTATTTATTTTGTTCATTTAAAATAAAACCTCTTTCAGTGCCAGTTGTTTGCCCTTTTAATGTGAAAGTTTTATTTTAATAAGATTTTGGCTTCTGATGTTTTAGTATGACAAGAAACCCTAACCCTTTTAGACATTTATACAGCAATTAAGAGTACTGCAATAAGATCGTTAACCATGATAATTTGGTCACTATGATTGAGATATCAAATTTTCCATATCGTTACATCCCTCTGTGATGCACTGATTGGTTTAACAGGTAGTTTAACCACTCCTATGCATAATATAGCGGGTAGCACAGGTGGGATAGCGGGTTTAGGGAGGTGGAAGATTGCGTTCTCTGTGCTACCCGCTATCCCTTAATAGCGGCTATAGGAGATTTGGCGGAGGATCGGGCCCCAGGTCTTTGTGATGTCTACTCCAGAACGTGGACTCTGTTGTCCTGAAGCCTCTTTGTAACTAATCTGGTGGTGTGTTTAGGGTCATTGTCCATCTGAAGACCCATAAGTGTCCCAGCTTTAACTTCCTGGCTGATGTCTGGAGATGTTGCTTCAGTGTTCCTACTGTAGTGAACCTGGGCTCTGGGAAAGTTCTGGGAATATTTTCACCAAGCAAGAGGCGCAGGTCTGGTCAAGAATTTGTTGTTTAGCAGCTTGTGACAAGCACTTCAACAACCTCCAACCAACAACCAGACTCAATGGGTGCGTTTACATGGGAAGTTTAATTCCTCTTTAATTCAGAATTAAAGTTAAAGCCGAATAAAAGTTACCATGTAAACACTTAATTCCATATGAAAATGTCAATTCCGAATTAACTTAATTCCGAAGTAAGTGGCTGGTTTATTCCCATTTTAATTCCGCATTAAGTAATTCCGCGCTCATGTAAACACTCATTCCTCTTTAAATTAATTCCCGTCTTTCTGCGCATGCTCGTTCTCTTGCCCGTCTGTCGCGATGACGCTTATATTCCGGCAGCACGCAGTAAACGGTGTTCAAGAGCAGAGACGATTTATTTAATAAATAGCTTGGAGGAACTGGAAATAATTAAAAGAACAGATGGCAGGAAACATTAAAATTGTGAGCTTTTCAAAGCGGTCAGGTTAAATGAAGGGAGGTTTCGCAGATAGAGATGCCACCCAGGTCAAAAATAAGTGGAATGTTGTTGCTAACCGAGTTAGCTAAGTTTGTTTTCTTCCGGTAGATGTAAAGACGTCCACCCCCACATCCAATCAGAACCCTTCCCAACCCCCAGACCTAAAGCGGAGTTGGATAAAGCCGAACAAACGTGTTTTCCATGTAAACCTTAATTCGGAATTACTATTTCAATGTAAACTCGAAGGAAAATAGTTTAATTCGGAATTATTTAATTCCTAATTTTAATTCCGAATTAAAAAACATCATGTAACCGCAGCCAATGAAACCAAGGAAGAGCCATGTATGAAACCTTTGACCTGTTGCCAGGTAAGAACTGGTTGCCATAGGATCAGAATCAGAATCAGAATCAGAATCAGTTTTATTGGCCAAGTTTGTGCACACAAACAAGGAATTTGACTCCGGTTACTAAGCTCTCTTTGTACAATTAGAATAAAAATAAAAATAAAAATATAACAAATTACTAGCACAATATATACAACAATATACAGCAATATATACAAGCTAAGAGGCCAACATGTTATTGTGCAATTTCAATTGTTATTGATCAATCTGATAAAGACACATCCCTCCCATCACCATTCCATCAGGTAAAATGACATGTATTCCTCGTGAAACGTTGATGTTTCTTTACATTGTCTTTGATTCAGTTGTGGGTTCGTGATATTGCTTTGATAAGGACAACTGATCCACTCATGAAGGCTCAGAAGTGGAGAGGAAACTCATCAGAGAACGCTGAACGGTCATTTACTGACCAGTAAAATGTGTCAGCTTCTGATTGGCCAGTTCTAGCGAGCCCGCCACAGTCCACATGTTCCAGAGCGCCTGGTGGCTGGTCGAAGGCCCGGTCGGGCAAAGCCCACACAAAATATGTGGGCCCGCCAGTGACGTTGTTTGGTACGCTTCCTGCATCTCTGACGCATTAAAATATGAAAGGATGCAGTAAAAACTTCAGAAAGATACAGAAGATCATTCCTGCCAGCAGCCATCAGCCTCCACAACAACACATCCTAATTGATTATTATTGCTGTAGATTATTATTGCTGTCATTTATTGTTGAAAAAAAAAAACTACTACAATGTTGAATTTCCCTTCCGGGAATAATAAAGTATTTTTCATTTCATTCATTTCAAATTCACTATCCCTGCATCCCAGGAATCTCCTTAAGTACAGTATCACGACATGCTAGTTTAGCCGCTACAACAACAACTACCGTGGATTTCATTTCAACAATTGAAGATACGAACTTCTTATTAGTAAATAAATTCACGTTTAAATTGCTGTATACTGTGTTCACTCATATCGACGATGGTTTAACGAAATACATAAAACATATTCCCGTGGTGGATGTGTGGCAATAAAAAAAATACTTTGAATGGCGCATACATAGGGCCCTATGAAATCCATTTTATTTCTCCTCAAATTCCATTTTAAAATTTTTCATTTTTGGTGTTTTTCGGTTTTTAATTTTTGAGAATTCCGTTTTAAGAATTTTATGCAAATTTAACCCCAAGACAGTATATAAAGTAATGAAATATAGACAACTGTAAAGATAAAGATAACCGTAAACTTTAATGTTTTTATACTTTTAAACATATTGTGTCCAACAAAACATTTGTTTTGTTGACAAAGAAAAAAAATTCAAAAGTTCTTTTTATGTAATAAATAACTAAGAAAAAAAACTCAAATAGGTAAAATCTATTTAAAGTGCAAAAAAATAAAGAAATTGCAGCAGCAGAAAACTAATCGTTTTAGTTTGTGTAATTACTTCTGTTATCAGACACATAGTTTGTCATGACGTACCTGACATTTTTCAGGTGTGTCATGACAAACTGTGTGTCTGAACAGAAAAAACTATATTTACTACAGCTGATGTAGATGCTATGAAATCCAAACACTGAACACTGGTTGTGTGTATGTGAGTGTTTCCGTGTGTGTTTTTCTTCAGGTGTTCCAGCTGTTACAGACATCACCGTTTAAATACATAACTGTCAGCCTCTTTGTGTTTAGCTCAGTGAATGACTCTCACCTTTTTACGTTTGTGCTTTTCATTCATCGAGTGATCCTCGCACGTACCTCGTCGTGTCCAGTCAACCGTGTGCTGCTAAACTTACAGAACATTGAATCGCCAGACACATAATAATCTGGGAGAAACTGCTCTGCCCTGTACCTGGGAGTAAACCGCTAGTTCCTTCGCTTCAACGCCAGTTTCTCAGGTGGCCGCTTTGACATGTTGTTTTTTTTTTTGGTTAATGAGGAAAGCGGGGGCAGGAGGAGGCAGAGAAGCTAGTGTCCCCACCTTTTAGTGACCCCTCTTGGAACATTTTTTCGAAAGAAAAGTTACAACCTACAATACAGAAAGAAAAAAAAAACTTTTACGCAAATTGCCATTCAATTCTGTTATATTGTGCATTTAAAGTGAATTCTGTTTTTAATCTCCAATTGACCTTTGGGTAAGCACCATCCTAGTTACTGTTGCTAGGTCAAACATTCTTGCTGCTTCTCCATTATTTTGCCATTTTTCCGATGTGTATCATCAGTGTTAATTTTATACTATAATTATACTATATTTATATATTATATATTTTATATATTATACTATAACTCCATGGTGAAATATTGCTGCTGGGGACCTGCAACAGTGACTCGAGGTGTCCAGAACGTTTGGAGGGACATTTTATTCTCTTTCCCAAACCAAAACAAACGCTGGAGAATGCAGCTGTGGGTTCAGTTGTGTTCGTCCACACAATCAACTGAACGTGGGAAAAGTTACAAAACACACCTACATTTATGCCAAGGTAAGTTTACTTTGTTTATTAGATGATTGATTGAACCACCATTTAGTAAAAGTAATATGATTTAGCAGCAGGGAGAGGTGATGAGTTCTCTGTTAGCATTAGCTCTGGTCCATAGTAGGGTTGCCAACTCCCTGAAGCTGGAAAGAGGGACATTTTTTGGATGGGGGGTCTGGGGGGTCCTCCCCCAGAAAATTTTGTGTTTCTTAGATGCAATTTCCTGCATTTTAAGGCATTGAAAAGACTGACGTCTTGCCACCCTACCCATGCCAGAAATGATGATGTTTTCTTATCCAGACCACAATCCTATTAATTTCAGGATAATTTTGTGAAATTAATTATGCATGTTGTACACAACCTGTGTGCAACATGGGCCGGACAGTTAGCTTTTAGAATGTCATCGTTTACGCTGGTGAGCAATTTGTAGACAGAATGGTGCTTTCTGAAGTTAACATTTGCATTGTCGGCGGCATATGCGGTGATGTTTTCAACATTAAGACCATATGTGTCAAGACAGGAAAGGAGAGCCTTATGTATGCCATTCGCAAATGTTTTCGTAGAAATCCAACAACTTGGACATTACGCCATCCGACGCGGAAAAGTAGCTCACACACACTGGAAACATTTTTCTGTTGCCCTTGTTAGAGGCATCGCTAGTGAGTGAAAAATAAAGGGGCTCACCATCACCTGAAGAAAGATCGGAGACTATTTTCCCCACAGTGCTTGGACCCAACACATTCATGGTGATCATCTCCGCTTTGGTTCTTCCCAACTACATCTTCTTAGCCACACTCGAGTCTTGAAATAAAGCCCCGTTTAATTTCATGGTGCAGTCAGCGCTGTTATAGCTGTGAACGTGTTTCATGGTGTAGTATATTTAGGACACTTCGCTTGCAGAAATGTTGTCAATTTCAGCAGCAGATGCGGTGAAGAATGAAGTGATGTTGCTTGCTCCTTTAGCTAGCACAGCCTTTTTATGACACTCGGTGTCTTCATGACGGGATGAGTCGTGCTCGCCACCATGGCCAATCGATATCTCGCGGCGGCATAAAGTACAAAATGCTCTTCTAGGGTTTGTAGTGGCTTTAACCCATGACCTTTTTGTTTCCCATTCCTTGTTATAGCTTCTTTTTTTAGCTGGTTCATCCATTTCCCTCAGTAAACTTCACTGATTACAACCGTCTCCCATAGCAACGTATACATGCAGGTTGGCGTAGCCAATCACAGTTCCCTGATCAGAATGTGTCATCATACACCAGTCTGTTATCATTGGACAAAATACTTTGTAAACGTTGAGTTTTGGGGCATAGTAGCCTATCAAAACTCCCTGTTTAGAATGTGTCATCAATCAGCAGTCTATCACTGGACGAAATACTTCATAAACATTCCATTAAAAAATGCTGTCAAGACTATGATTGAAATGCGGGACGAGAGCAGTTCTTCACGGGGCAAATAAAATTCACCTAAAAAACGGGATGTCCCGGGCAAATCGGGACGGTTGGTAACCCTAGTCCATAGGTCTGTCCCACACCAGAGCTAGCCTCATCTTATACCTAACAAAGTAAACATCCAGGGCCATATATATTTGTAGACAACAAAGCAGGCTAGCAAGCTCTGGTCCATAGTAGAGAAGTCATTGACACTACTCATTCGTAAAAATATATGTTTTTTCATAAAATGATGTGGAAATTACCCATTTTATTACAACTGAAATTGTGCTTGGGAGGAGTATTTTCACCGGACATTTTGACGGGAGAGATTATAAAATACCGGACAATTCCCGGACAATTCCCGGACAACGGAAACCCTGAACCCAGGGTATTCATGTGAAGTCCAGCATCAGATGGGTGATATCTGGGATGTACCGACAGATAAGATCATCTCTATTCTGTAGGTTAGGTAACTGTCCACCCAACGCTCTAACACACTTCATCAGGGTGTGCTAAACTATTTATTCAGGTCCTCAGTAAAGTCTAGCCAGTCTACAGTCTGCTCAGTTCATGAAAGGACCCGTCACCGTTCACACACGTCTGATGAAGTTACAGCTGTTTCAGTTTCATGAAGTGCTGCAGACTCAACCAAAAGTAGAAGTAAATTACAGCGGTAACAGAGACATAAAGATGTCAGTCTTCGCTGACATCTTTAACCTGTCTCTTGCCCAAGCAGTTGTACCAGCCTGCTTCAAGACCACCTCCATTGTACCTGTGCCGAAACATTCCTCCCCAACCTGCCTAAATGACTACCGCCCTGTAGCACTCACGCCCATTGTGATGAAATGCTTTGAGCGGCTAGTCTTGGCGCACCTCAAGTCTTGCCTGCCCCCCACTCTGGACCCACACCAATTTGCCTACCACTGCAACAGAAGCACAGAGGATGCTGTGTCCACAGCACTGCACTGTGTTCTGTCACACCTGGAAGGCAAGAACACATATGCAAGAATGCTGTTTGTTGATTTCAGCTCAGCATTCAACACGGTCATTCCCTCCAAGTTAATCAGCAAACTTGGACATCTTGGTATCAACACCTCCCTCTGTAACTGGGTCATGGACTTCCTGACTGACAGACCTCAGCACGTTAGGTCAGGCCGCTACTGTTCTAACTCCATCACTCTCAACACCGGAGCACCACAGGGCTGTGTACTCAGCCCATTCCTCTACTCCCTCTTCACGTATGACTGCAGTCCTTTGTATGGATCCAATTCCATCATTAAGTTTGCAGATGACACCACAGTGGACTCATCAGCAACAACGATGAGTCAGACTACAGGGCAGAGGTTGAGCATCTGGCTGCTTGGTGCGCTGATAATAACCTTCTCCTTAATGCCACCAAAACTAAGGAGATGATTGTGGACTTCAGGAAGGTGAAGGGCGAGTCACATGACCCCATACACATCAATGGTATGGCTGTCGAACGTGTCTCTAGCTTCAAGTTCCTGGGGACCCACATCTCAGACAACCTGTCATGGACAACTCACACCTCCAGCCTGATCAAGAAGGCCAATCAGCGCCTCTTCTTCTTGAGGACACTGATGAAGCACCAGCTATCTGCCGACATCTTGATCGGCTTCTACCGCTGTGCGATAGAGAGTATTCTTACCAACTGTGTCACGGTCTGGTATGGAAACTGCTCTGTCGCTGACCGTAAGGCGCTGCAGAGGGTGGTGAAAACTGCCCAACACATCATTAGAACTCCACTTCCTGCCATCGAGGAGATCCAGAGGAAATGCTGTCTGCGCCGAGCACACAGCATCCTGAAGGACTCCTCCCATCCAGCCCATGGTCTTTTCCAGCTCCTCCCCTCCAGAAGGCGCTACAGGAGCCTCAAGGCCAAAACCAGCGGGCTAAGGAACAGTTTTTTCCCCCCAAAGCTGTTTCCCTTCTGAACTCTCTTCCACACTGATGCCCCCTTAGCCCCCCCCCCCCCCCCCCCCCCCCCCCCCCCCCCCCCCCCCCCCCCCCCCCCCCCCCCCGGCACCACTTTACTACTCTCCCACTCTGCCATTTCTTATTTCAGTTACTCCTATTTACTCGTCCCATTGCACTCTGTAGAACTTTTCAATTGCACTAGTTGTATATTAGTTGATTTTTTATCATTAGTATATATTGTTCAATAATTCATCTGTAAATTGTACATACTGTCTATACTGCCTATATTCATCTCTACACTTACCTGCTGTATATTATTATAGTCTATATCCTGCTAATTTGTCCTATACTTATTCATCACCATGTATATATTAATTAATAATTTGTCTTAAATTGTACAGTCTATATTATCTTTATTCATCCCTACACTTACCAGTTGTACATTATTATAGTCTATATCATGCTAAATTATCCAATAGCAATGGCTTACTACTGCCCTTAATGTTCATTCTGTATATCATAGTGTATATTCTGTATATATACTGCACTTTCGGCTCTTGCACTTCCGATTAGATACAAAATTGCATTTTGTTACGCTGTATTCATACATGTAATGACAATAAAGTTGGATCTAATCTAATCTAATAAGGGCTCCTCTGCACTGTTGCATAAGATCTTACACATCTGACACATTTGTGGCTGTAAAGGTGTTTCCTGCTTGTTCTCCAGCAGCTGCTGTAATTCCAGTCTGCCACCAGATGTCACTGTTCCTCCTCGTAGTGAAACAAGCCACTGAAGCTTTGAATCATTTCTGGTACAAACTGAAGAAAGCCTTGGCAAGGCTTCACTGGCCCATCACTGATGTCCCGGAGTTCAGTCGGACCATGGAGGAAATCTGCTGGGAGGTCCAGTCCTGGAAACACTGATGATTGCCTTTAATTAGTTTCCACTGATGAGTTTTCTTCTTTATATTCTGACTGATATGCAGCAACAATCCCTTCTCCAAGACTCTGTTAACGCACACTGAAAGCTCCAGACCAGCACACCACCCAAACATCTGCTATTATTAGGGCTGCACGATAATTATCGATCCGATAACTATCGGGCCGATAACAGGAAATTATGACGTCATCCCGATAAGTCCGATATCACGACGAATAGCCCCGATAACATATATATTTCTGTCAACACAGCAGTGCCTCGCTCCCTCTGAGCCTTGAATGACCGGCAGTGAATGTGATGTTCAAGTGACGTCGGCATAATCAGAAAAATGATTACTCAGTAAGGAAAATCAAGAATACCCCCTCATGCCAGAAAACAACTCGTTAACTCGGTCATAATTTTAGTAGTTGCTGACTTTAACTGATATTCGCAGTATTTTCACATGTTACACATAAAAATAGAAAAAATTGATAAGGCTGAAAGAACGACGAGCAAAGGAGGGAACGGAGGAATTTACGTTACACCTTGAATGCAGCATTGTGGAACAGTGCGCTGATAAAAACAAACAAACATGGCGGCGATTGTATGGAACTTTGTTAAAGTTTCAGAGGAAGATAGTTCGCTGGTTATTTGTGACAAATGCTCCAAGTGAAGGAGGGAAAAATAGCACAAGCTTTAATACGTCAAACCTGATCAGCCACCTGAAACGTAACCGTCACTTCCAAGGAGTTTTGAAATCCCGCTACCAGGAGCTAACATGAGCTAACGTGAGCTAACATGAGCTAACGTGAGCAAGCCAGCAGCAACCCTCCACACCCCTCTCCTCTCCTCCCCCCTCCATCATCTCTCTCATCTAAAGCTTCCATGAGATAAAAAAAAAAAAAAATACCGAAACTCATTTACTTTAATTATAGTCATTCATTTGAATAGAACCACAAGCCCAAATCCTTTAAACGTAATTTGTTGTTACTATGAGTGCACTTTTTCAGTTTATTTACACAGACAAGTCTAACTTGTGTCAGTACATTATGACCTGTGCATTATTTTTTATTGTCATTGAGGAATTAATTTTTTCAGTTTATAATTCTGATGCATGTATTTCCATCAGTTCAAGGAGCCTTTATTTTTTATATCAGTCAGAAATTAACCTTATTTAAGTTGATGTGAGATATCAAATAGGTTTGTTTGATTGCTTTACGAAGATGTCTGAGAGAATTGACAATAGTTTTTCATTGGAAAAATAAATATCTGTTCATTTAAAGAGTCCAAACAGTTTTTGGTTTTGTTCATAGTATTGATGTAATGATCTTAGGTATATGTGTGTGTTATCGGTTATCGGTTTCGGCCTTTAGGAACTGAAAGTTATCGGTATCGGTTTTATAAAACAGTTATCGTGCATTCCTAGCTATTATAGAGGCCTCAACACCTGCTGAAGATCAGCTCACCAAGATCTCCTATGCAAACACTAAGGGGGTACTTGGTGTTGCCCACATAGACTGTTAAATGAACACTGGTGCAGTGAAAAAGAAAAAGCTGTCTGTTCCTCTGAGGTTGTATTTGCTGAATAGTAGGACCCCCCCCCCCACCTGAAGATCACAGAGGACTGCTGGGTATTCAGACCCTGATGCAGTCTAATGTGTGATGACATCACTGATCTGCAGGTCCTCATTTACATCTAAAGTACAGCTCATGGTTCTCAACTCTGTAATGATCTTATCTACTCAGTTAGTTTCCGTTGTGTCTTCATCACCGTTTCTGCTTTTGAAAAGAGATTTTTAATCCAAGTCAGCTCTGAAAAATAACTGCAGCTGCAGAGCTCTGACCAGGATCCTACACAAGTTACATTCATGTGTTAGTCCATCCAGAACTCTACAGAGGGTCTCACCTGTGGTCTCCAGGTGATCTCCAGGACCTCTACAGAGGGTCTTACCTGTGGTCTCCAGGTGATCTCCAGACCTCTACAGAGGGTCTTACCTGTGGTCTCCAGGTGATCTCCAGACCTCTACAGAGGGTCTTACCTGTGGTCTCTGAGTCTCTCTGTGGTCTCCAGGTGATCTCCAGACCTCTAGAGGGTCTTACCTGTGGTCTCTGAGTCTCTCTGTGGTCTCCAGGTGATCTCCAGACCTCTAGAGGGTCTTACCTGTGGTCTCTGAGTTTCTCTGTGGTCTCCAGGTGATCTCCAGACCTCTACAGAGGGTCTCACCTGTGGTCTCCAGGTGATCTCCAGACCTCTACAGAGGGTCTTACCTGTGGTCTCTGAGTCTCTCTGTGGTCTCCAGGTGATCTCCAGACCTCTAGAGGGTCTTACCTGTGGTCTCTGAGTCTCTCTGTGGTCTCCAGGTGATCTCCAGACCTCTACAGAGGGTCTCACCTGTGGTCTCCAGGTGATCTCCAGACCTCTAGAGGGTCTTACCTGTGGTTTCTGAGTCTCTCTGTGGTCTCCAGGTGATCTCCAGACCTCTAGAGGGTCTTACCTGTGGTTTCTGAGTCTCTCTGTGGTCTCCAGGTGATATCCAGACCTCTAGAGGGTCTTACCTGTGGTCTCTGAGTCTCTCTGTGGTCTCCAGGTGATCTCCAGACCTCTAGAGGGTCTTACCTGTGGTCTCTGAGTCTCTCTGTGGTCTCCAGGTGATCTCCAGACCTCTACAGAGGGTCTTACCTGTGGTCTCTGGGTCTCTCTGTGGTCTCCAGGTGATATCCAGACCTCTACAGAGGGTCTTACCTGTGGTCTCTGAGTCGCTCTGTGGTTTCCAGGTGATCTCCAGACCTCTACAGAGGGTCTTACCTGTGGTCTCTGAGTCGCTCTGTGGTTTCCAGGTGATCTCCAGACCTCTACAGAGGGTCTTACCTGTGGTCTCTGAGTCTCTCTGTGGTCTCCAGGTGATATCCAGCAGTCTGCGCTGACGGTCGATCTCTTCTTCGTACTGGACGATGGTTTTTTCAAACTCCGTGAATATTTCTTCAGCAGCAGCAGTTAGTCTCTGGCTGATAAACTCTCTCAGACACTGAACTGAAGACATTGTTGCTGCAGAAACTCAGATATCCAGATCAACGACCACCGTCTTCCAGAGACTCCAAACGCGTTGTCCTGGACGCTTGTTGTTTACTTCCGGTGGTGTCACACTGTTAACGCTCCGACGGAAGGGAAACGCGAATAGTAATAACAGTGACGTTTACAGCAGCCAAAGCTGTTCGGATGTCATGGACACACTATTTTGTCATTTTATTGTGGCTTGTGAATAAAGTTTGGAAAAGGAGGAAACAAAACAAACCCGGACCCAAGCAGAGGAGGACTTCCGGCGGAAGTAAACATTGAGCAGACTCAGCTTCATGAATGTGTGGACTCAGCTGGAGGACGGTTGTCTTTCTCTTCTGCTCCTCTCAGCTTCTTCAGTAACTTTGTCTTCAGTTCAGTGTCAGACAGAGTTGATCAGTCAGAGACCAGCCGCCGCTGAAGAACCGACAGAGATGGAAGAAAGCTCGGTCCAGAAGGAAGAAGAGAGCGAGCATCATCACAGAGAGCTGGACGTCACCTGGAGACCTCTGATGACCTCAGCAGGTGAGCAGAGACGAGTGTCCCTCACAGAGACTCGTTGAAGCGGTCACAGACGGACACAGACACCTCCAGGAGAGACGGGAGCGCCACTGCTCTGGACTGGTTCTGGTTCTGGTTCTGGTTGCTGCTCTGTACTGGTTCTGGTTCTGGTTACTGCTCTGGACTGGTTCCGGTTCTGGTTCTGGTTGCTGCTCTGTACTGGTTCTGGTTACTGCTCTGGACTGGTTCTGGTTCTGGTTCTGGTTGCTGCACAAACCGGACAGGTGATTTTCAGAGTAGAACATCTGATCAGTAATTCTGCTGATGACGCGCCGGATGACTCACCTGGTGGAGCAGGTGCTCCATGTGTGGAGGACGGAGATCTGCTGCAGCCGCTGTCACGCCGCGGGGGGCGCGCATTCACGGCGACCCCCCCGACGCGGGGACGCGCATCCAGAGCAGCCGCTGTCACTTAAATGTTCAATGAAGAAGCAGTCAGAAAGTGAAGATGAGGCGGGTGTCAGTCAGAGACGACAGCTGGAACGGTGACATCAACAGAATAACGGTGACATCAGCAGAATAACGGTGACATCAGCAGAATAACGGTGACATCAGCAGAATAACGGTGACATCAGCAGACTGCTGAATAAATATCACGTCCTGAGGTTTGGAGGTGATCTGACAGCAGGTGGTTGGAAACCTGACTAAGGTAGAGACTCTTCAGTGTCTGGAGCTCCAGGCCAGCTGTCAGTCACCCTGCAGGGACGTGGACCATCTCCCACCTGAGACTAGAAATAGTAGGAGATAGAGCAGACACAAATGATAGGTGTCATAATGATGTTTCCTGTTATCATCCAGATGTTTCATCTGAAGTTACATCCTCAACCTTCAAACACAAGCGAAGTCTCGGGTTCAAAAAGTTCAGTACCATTTCAGCCTTTATTAAATGACGGCGATTGTCCCATCTTCTCCTTCTGCTGCATCGTTTCAGCTGCTCCTTGACACAAATATCTAACCAGCCAATCACCATTCATTCATGGAGACGTGGTCAA
>JAGFBZ010001032.1:0-58956 GCA_018398805.1 Hirundichthys speculiger
GACCTTAAATCTTTTAAGCAGATTTATATTTCTATTATATTCATATAATATTTTTTATTTGATGAACTTGTTTTATTTGTTGATGTAATTATTAACTTTAACCCTCTGTGTGCAACGTTTCAGTCTGTGAAGAGCCCCAAATCTGTTTATAGAGACCTGCAAAGTCTTCTGGGTAAGAAGTACGACAATTTACAAGTGGGCCTTTACCAGAAGAGATTTCCTGAGCACCGGCTGCAGGAGGACGCAGTGAGAGGCACGGCTTACTTTAAAAGCTCAGAGTGAGTTTGTTCCTGCCGTTTTCTCATATTTACACTCATAAAATACACATAATATTTAGTGTATTCAGTTATAATACTGAGCCTCTTTATTTACACTCATAAAATACACATAATATTTAGTGTATTCAGTTATAATACTGAGCCTCTTTATTTACACTGATTCAGTTGCCACGTGAACGTGAAAACTAGTCCACGTAAGTTTGTTTGTATCACAGAAAAAACCACCCAGCTGTGTGTTAATGGTTAAAATTAGGTTCTGTCATTTTGAACAGATGAGAAAATTAACATTATTATCTGCTATAATATTGAGCCACTAACCTTCTTATTATCAGAGGAAGGTGATCTTCACCTGTTTTTTTTAATTTTCAGTATTCAATACAGTATAATTCTCTGTTAAACATTTTTTTAATCAGATGTTTTCTAACATACATGAAAGTTTTTCCATTTTACTTTACCCTGACATTTGGAGTATTTGTTTACAGCAGTCTTCTGTTTCAGATTGTGTTATAAGCTCGGTAGAGATTTCACTTTTTAAACTACTAAAGTAAAATGTTTCTATCAGGGGTCTTATTAAAAGATTAAGGGGTTATCAAGAGAAAGAATTAATGCTTTTATTTTTGTCAGAGACAGACAGTACACACCTGAGGAGCTCCTTGGGATGGTGCTGAATTATTCACGTGGACTGGCTCAGGACTTTGCAGGTCAGTTTGCTGGAGGATGTGTTAATTAGTAATTACATGCTGTGTGGATCTGCGGTTGTAACTCTCCTCTGATATCCACAGAGCAGCCAGTCAAAGATGTAGTGATCACCGTTCCAGCCTTTTTCAACCAGGCAGAGCGCAGGGCAGTCCTGCACGCTGCACAGATGGCAGGTCTGAAGGTCCTCCAGCTCATCAACGACAACACAGCGGTGGCCTTAAACTACGGCGTTTTCAGGAGGAAAGATATTAACAGCACAGCGAAGGTGACTTTACTCCCAAATGCATGGTTCTAGTCTCATATATTGATCTCTTGTAAACAAATGATGCTAAATGATCTGGCTGTTACACTGAGATACTGAGCCTTTTTTATAGGCCCTTTATTTTGAATTAGGTTTTTAAAAATGTTATGAGTATGAAAATACTGTCAGAAAAGTAAGCTCACTGAACGCTGACAACCTGAATCTGTTGTTTCAGAATGTAATGTTTTATGATATGGGCGCAGGCAGCACTACTGCCACCATCGTCACCTATCAGACCGTCAAAACCAAAGACTTTGGGACTCAGCCACAGCTGCAGATCCGAGGTGTTGGGTGAGTCGTTTTTGAATTTTGAATTTTTGAATTTTGTCTTTAAAACTACTTATTGGCCTGTAATTTAAAAAAAAAAAGTGCTTATTAGTTGTATATCTGTTTGAATTAAATAATGGACTTAAAATTAAAACTTTGTAAAGATAAAGGATAGGGATGCGCACGATTAGTCGTCTAAACCAGGGATTCCCAAAGTGGGGTGCGCAAGCTGCCTCTGGGGGGTGCGCAAGATGAAAAATGTAATGGCGGTCTGATAATTTTTTTTTTTTTTTTCACACAATAAAGATGTGTAAATAAACATTTCCTTTGTAAAATTTTAAATCAAAAACTGTAATTTTAATGAATAAATAAATGCAGGCTATTCAAAATGCACGTCATCTTAAAGTGAAGCGTAGAAGAAGAAGTTATGTTCTTCTACCAATGCATTTGCACCTAGCTTGTGGCCTCTACTTTATTCATTCTCGCAAATATGCTCAATGCTGTGTTATGATGACAGGTTGTGTTAGTTCCACGGTTATTTAAACTTGCTGCTATTTTTGTTCAATGTCAAAGTATTCTAACATTTTCCTCAACTTACCTGCTTTCTGCCACTGAGTCTGAGCATGTCATCCATCCTCTTTGCTCTTAAAAGTGGAAGCCAGCGCGCATAACTTTGGTTCATTATATTGGAACTGTGTTACAGTGTTTCAGTTTAATTTAAATGCGAGAGCACATTTTTGTGATTGTGATTATTATGTTATATGTGTGTTCTGGTCATTTTAGCATGAATAAACATGGCGACTTTAATATGGCTATAATAAAGCTTGTTGCATTTTTTTTAAGGGGTGGGGGATCGGGGGTGCGTCAACCCGGTTGAGACATAGAAGGGGGTGCGCGGCTAAAAAAGTTTGGGAACCGCTGGTCTAACCGATTAAACGTCCGCCCACTTACTTGTCGGCACCAGAAATATTAGTCGTTTAAACCAATTTGTGTTTTATTCATGTACAAGGCCGCTTAACTGTCATACAGCCGCCCGCCACTAGTCGGAGCTACAGAGCCGTCAGACAGCAGCAGTCCTCCTCTCCCGCGGCAAATGCTCGAGTAGACTGGAGTTTTAAAACGGCACGGTGGGAAGATGGTCTCTTGCTAAACCAGCGCGGTTTGGCGGTACTTTAATCTAGAAAATGAAAACAAGGTAGTATGTAGACTGTGTCAGAAACAACTGGCATATACAATCACTCACTGGAGTAATGCGCAACCACATTCAACTCAAGCATTTGGATGTTAATCTGCACGAGACGATGGCTGCTGATGCTAGCGGTGCTGCTAGATGCTAGCGGTGTGCTAGCCACACTCAGGCTAATTTGACATTGTTTACCCGGAGACGTGTTCTCCCGTCCGGTCTGAGAGGATAACGCAGCTCATCACGATAATGACCTCGCAAGATATGCTTCCACTCATGGGCGAGGCTAGCCCTTTTTTAGGGGTGCTTCAGCACCCCTAAATTAAAATTCAGCACCCCAAAAACCTGGATTAAAAAATGTTGTTATTCTCAAATTTTAGTTCACATTTGACAGGCTTAGATAATGTCCAAAACTTAATCCATAGTTTGTGGTTTAAGTTTATATTTTAAGAATAAAAATGAAAACGACCCGCCTAATGGTATCGTCCTCTTCTCACTAACGTTACTTCTCTTCGTTGACCGTTTACCAGTTAGCGCGTTAGCTCAGTTAGCATTTAAAATTTCATTGAAATTTTCAAAGATTTGCATGTTTTCCAGTCAGTGTTTTTCCCAAAAGATTATGCTCTTCTCTCATAAATGTCATAATGATTATCCAAAATTATTTTCCAATAAATGTTTTTTGGTTTTGTGTGAAAAAAGTTGGGGTTGTGGCTCAGCACCCCTAAAGCTCTGACCCCAGAATCATCCCTGCTTCCATTTAACTTAAGCTTTTCCTTAAGCTAACAGAATATGTTGAGCCCGAATACACCGTACCGGGACGCAAACTGATAACATCCAGGCTGGAGCGCATCTTTTTCTTAGACTAGTCGACTAGTCTTAATTAAAATTTTCGTTTAGTCGACAGGGAAATTAGTCACCAGGAACATCCCTAGGAAAGGAATTAAATATTCAATGGCCAAGTAAATTGTCTGATCTCAACTCACAGCATGTTTTTCAGTTAGTGAGGACAAAACTAAGGAGAGAAAGTTCCAGAAACAAGCTGAAACTGAAGGTAGTTCCAGAAAGGAAACTGAGAATTTGCTTATATCCATGGGTTTCAGTGCTTCGGAAGTCATTGACTGATTTTAAAAAAATTCAGAATACAAAATAGGTCAAGCCCCTGGTTCTCATCACAAATTTCCTCTTTGATTAAAGAGAGAAACAAAGCTTGGACTCTGGCCAGACGTACTGAGGACCCTGGTCACCTACTGGCTTTTAGAAGGCTTAGAAACAAATGTACGTCTATGATAAGAAAGGCTAAATCTGACTACTATATAAATCTCATTCCAAAATCATATTCGAATCCAGCGAATTTCTGGAAGGCAGTGAATTTCCTGAACCGCAAGTCCTCCATCTCGTTTCCTCCTCTAACCACTGAAAATGGGTCTTCTATATCAGACCACAAGGAGATTTGTATGGCTTTTAATGAACATTTTGCATCAGCTGGTAACCTGTTTGATGAAACTTATACAGGACCCCCGCTGTCTGCTGTTGATCCCATCACCCATGTCATGCCATCTCCTTGTTTTTCTTTGCGGCCCTTCTCTATTGGTGAAGTGGCCAATGCACTTCTGTCTATAGATTCTAAAAAGTCTCTGGGTGAGGATAAACTTGACCCCTACTTTTTAAAGCTTGCCGCACCAATTGTGGCCAGCTACATTGCACATATTTTTAACCTCACAGTTTTAAATGGCATGGTCCCTAAGGTTTGGAAGGTCGCTCGTGTAACACCATTACATAAAGGTGGTGGGTGGAACAGACAACTGTAATAATTACAGACCTATTTCTAAACTATCATGTTTAGCAAAAATACTGGAATCTCTTGTTAACACGCAGCTAAAATCATTCCTCTCAACATATGACATTCTCAGTAGGCATCAGTCAGGTTTTAGAGAAAGACACAGCACTATTACTGCTGTCACTCTTGTTTTTTAAATGATATTTTAACAGCTTTAGACAAAAAAAAACACTGTGCAGCTCTTTTTATTGATCTTTCCAAAGCATTTGATACAGTGGATCATACATTGCTCTTAAAAAAGGCTTCAGAGTCTTGGATTTTGATGACTTATCTTTTAAATGGTTTGAGAGAGTTACCTTAGCGACAGGCAGCAGTGCAGTGTGTTGCTATTGGTGATGTTAAATCTGAATATGTCCAATTAGCAAAAGGTGTGCCACAAGGCTCAATTTTAGGGCCTATTCTGTTCTCAATTTACATCAATGATATTACCTCAGCTGTCACTGGGTGTAATATTCATCTCTATGCAGATGACACTGTTTTGTTTTGTATTGCCAATGATGTACACTCAGCCATAAATTCCCCCCAACACTGCTTTTCTGATTTCCAAGTTGCACTCAATAATCATAAACTGGTACTCAATGCAGGCAAAAACTAAATTCATGTTGTTCACCAGATCAAAAAATAGTATATACACGATGATCTCATCATTTCTACTAATTATGGTACAAATATTGAAAGGGTCACTGAATACAAGTACCTTGGTATCTGGTTAGATAATAAATTAAACTTTAAACATCATGTTTCTAAGCTGGTGACGTCTTTAAGAAATAAAATTGGTTTCTTTTATAGAAACAGGCTCTCATTTCCGCCACATTGCAGGAAGATGATGCTTGTTGAGGCAACTTTTTTATCAGTGTTGGATTATGGTGATATTTTGTACATGCATGCCTCTGCTGCGACTCTTAAACCCCTGGACTCTGTTTACCACTCTGCATTAAGATTCATCACTGGAGACAGCTATGACACCATCATTGTGACTTGTATTCTAATGTTGGGTGGCCCTCTCTTTCTGTAAGGCGTGAAAGACACTGGGTTTTATTTATTTATAAAGCTCTTAATGGTCTTTTACCTCCTTACATTAGTTCCATGCTTTCTTTTAATGAGGGCTCTTATCAAACTCGGTCTCGTGATTGGATTATGCTGCAGGTGCCAGCTGTTTTTAGTGAACTTGGAAAATCCAGTTTTTCATATTGTGCACCTGCAACTTGGAATAACATGCAGAACTATTTCAAGCTTTCATCATTTTTATCCATAGGGCAATTTAAATCTTTAACTGTATCACATTTTACTTCTAGCTGTTCCTGTTTTACCTGATTATTGTTCTACATTTTAACTACATTTTAACTAAATTTAAATTAAATTTTAATTATTCATGTTTTTATTTTTTTTTTTTACATTTTAATTGTAATTTTACTGTGTTTTTAAATTCTTGTCGTTACTTTTATGTAAGTTTCTCTTTGGCATTTTTTTTGTGTCTAAGTGCCTTAATTGTTGTTATTGTTGTTTCACTCGGCTGCATTGTAAATGAGGTCTCTACCTCAATGTATCTCCGAGTTTAAATAAAGGTAATAATAATAATAAAAAAAGAACTTCTCACCTAGATTTTAAAATTATGGCGATATTTACAATTTAGTTTTGTCCAAATAAGCTGTCTTTGCAGCACACTGTTACAGTAATCCGTATCACGTATGTTTATGAAGCTCAAACTGTATATGGACAAGCTTTGATGTTGTCACAGCATGTCTTCTAGTGTCTCTTGAACACTTACTCAGATCCACAGAAGTACTTGAGACATTTTTTTTTTTTTTTTTTTTTTTTTTTTAAAGATTTTTTTTGGCACTAGCGGCCTTTATTTGATAGTGGAGAGACAGGAAGGGGGGTAGAGAGAATGGGGAAGACACGTGGTAAAGGGTCGACGAGCCGGGAATCGAACTCGCGACCAGCCGCACGAGGACTGTAGCCTCTGTATATGGCCGCCTGCCCTAACCACTGCGCTACCAGGGCGGCCCTTAAGACTTTTTTTTTTAAGCTGATTTTTAGGGATGCACATGGTTAACCGTTAACTGTTAACCCAGCTGTTCCCAAACTTCAGAACACCAAGGCTCAATTTGAAATGCGAAAAATCTGCGCGGCCCACCAAAACCTTTAATCACAACTGTGATCAACATACAGCACCAGGAACCATGATCCGATAATGTAAGAGGTCAACAAATATAGGCAAAACACGTCATATTAAGTTAAGATGATAGTAGAATTACACTTAACTGGTTTGTTTTATTACTTCTAAATGTTTTTTTTAATTGTGTTATGAAGATTTTACAGTAATTGAAAAATATTTTTTAAAAATCAAGGATTTAAAACATGTTTGTTCGATTTTAATGAGCTCTCAGGGCCCACCTGTAGTACCACGATGGCCCACCAGGGGGCCGTTAACCGATAACAGTAACTTTAACCGATTAATACTAACGGTCAATATTGTTTTTAAGCTACGTAATTCAACCAACTCATGGGGGCGTGTCGACAGGTGCAACAGGCCTCTGATTGGTCAATTCTACATCCGCGTAGAAAAGAGCGCGTCATTGAAAAAATGAGGAAGTACCCACATCTGTACGATTCTGGTTCTCCACGCTACAAAGACAGCACATATTCTAGTAATTCATGGAGGGAGATAGCGATGAATGTGGGTCTGGATACGGCCGAGACGGTGAGGAAGTGGAAAAACACAAGAGATAAGTTTAGTAAGTTTAGCTAGTTCGTGATTGTCGCTCTTGCGTTGTGGCGTGGAATAACATAGCGGAGACCGCGCTAGTATAAATCAAAAGTGACGGCGGCATCTCTGCGACAAGCTGACGGCGACACATTGCCGCGAGAGTATACACGGGGAAGTGTCCGCATGCGTCCACGACAACGCGCGCAACGTCGCGGCAGCCAACCCTCCCGGACTTATCGGTTAACGGCTATTAATTGTTAAAGGGCGTGGGTTAACGGTCATAAAAAAAAATCCAAAATGTGCATCCCTCGTTAAATTCTTTAATCGTAATGGAGGGCCATATACTGAGAGCCAGGATTTTATTTTTATTAGATTACGGCTAAATTAGCCATCATTGGAGTGAGTAAATGATCAACTGCAAACAATCACATATCACCAGAACTTGCTTTGTTTATGTTGGTACATTAGCACAACTGACACTTGCTGATTCCGATGTATCCATTCAAACTAAAATATGCGTCTTGTGTTCTGGCTCTAGGTTTGATCGTGGGCTAGGAGGCTTTGAGATGGACCTGCGACTCCGAGACCACCTCGCCAAGCTTTTCAACAAGCAGAACAAGAGCAAGAACGATGTGACCCAAAACCACCGAGCCATGGCCAAGCTCCTCAAAGAAGCTCAGAGACTGAAAACTGTGCTGAGCGCAAACGTGGACTTCATGGCTCAGGTGAGGCCAGAAACGTGACCCTCAACTTTAGCTTTATCAAAAACAACGTCACATGAAACCAAACTGACAATCTGAAGCTGTGGAGCCTTATGGTAACAATTTCTCAATAAACCAGTTATTCAGATCATATAAAGTTCTGCGATAAATGATGCAACCCTCAGCCTATGACACTGGTAGCTTTGGCAGAATGTGAAGGGGTTTTTAGAGATTAAAATAATCTCGTTGGCCCGTGATGATGACAGCTGTCAGCTGTTTCAGATCTCCAGTAGATGTCCTCTTGGAACTGAGTTGGGTCCGACTTTGGGAAGTCTGGGTTGAGGAGGAGCAGAACATTACTGGTTCCTTTACAAGTGCTGACAACAGCCAGTTATTCTGAGCGACTGCACACACATTGATATAAAGTTACCAGCAGAACATGAATTTGTTTATGTTAAGAGGAAGGATTTCCAGTCCGTCAACATGTAAATAATGTGATGCACCAACACAATGTGGTAGAAATGGCGTCGAACCCCAGACCAACCACCGGTCCTGGTCTGACTTTGCCCACCACACGCTCCAACTCCAATTTTTTCTATTTATGCCAGAAGACCAAGTGCCACATCAAATATTTTTCCAGGCCTCAACTTCAGAAAGGACGGTCTTGGGTTCACACGCTGTGATATTTCTCTTTTTCACCTTGCTATTGTCTTTGTTTTAGCTAAGCGGTCTCCCAAGCCTGTTTAAACTCATTATCATATTCAAATTGGTCTGTTTGAGGGGGAGGGAGGGCGGAGATGCTCCAGCAGGTGTGCTCAGTTTCAACTTGATTACAACGTACAAAGAAAATGTGTGTGAATTTGCCTGTGTGCAAGGTTTTGTACATCTGAATCTTTTTGTGCAGTACAGAAATTTCCACACGATGATTTAGAATAAAAACCACGCCGGTCTTTGTACATGAGGCAAGTTTCTGTAAATCTGCTCTGGACACCGGATCTCTGACTCTTTATATTTATTTGAGATGATGAAAGCTATTTTATTCACAGCCATGATGTGGCAGCTCTGAGCTGATTCCTAACCAGTTTTTTGTTTTCGTACCTCTGGATTCGAGCTAAATGGCAACTTTTTTTTTATAGCAACTAAATTGGTTTGTATTTATGGAAGTATTTCTGTGCCACCTGAGTTTGAATACGAATTTTTAAGATTGAAATTTTTCAGCATCAAAATCAGACTTTGAATTTTAAAAAACATCAGATTTCTAGCACTGAATTTTTTTTGCCTCTGAATTTTATTTTGTTAAAATAAATTCAGTGTTTTAAAAAAAATTGTTGTCTTAAAATATTCAGTTTTTCAAAATTCAACATGTAAAGAAATTCAACACCCCAAAAAATTCAGTGTAAAAAAAAAAAAAAAAATCAACATCTCAAAAAAATTCAGTGTAAATTCAGTTTTGTTTAAAATTCAAAGTCTGATTTTGATGCTGAAAAATTTCAATCTTAAAAATTCGTATTCAAACTCAGATGGCACAGAAATACTTCCATAGTATTTAACTGGACTTGTGCTGAACTTGTTTACTTTAACCAAATAGCTGAACTGAATTTGATTTTGTTGAATAATGGTGTCTGATTGTCCTTTCTTGTCCCCCAGGTGGAAGGTCTGATGGATGACATAGACTTCAAAGCGAAGGTGTCCAGGTCTGAATTTGAAGAGCTGTGTGCTGATCTCTTTGAAAGAGTTCCTCGCCCGGTGCACGACGCCCTTACAGTTGCAGAGATGACGCTGGTCAGTTTTCCCACCTTTACATGTCTTGTGTAGCGCTTCTCACTCGGCAGGATATTGGGGTGGTAATGTGATATGAGGAGATTTATCTGTAGACACTAGATATAGAAAAATCAAGTAGAAAAGTTCTGAATGAGAGTGTTGCTGGATTAACGGGTAAGTTTCAACATCTATGTAGATGTCAGGATGCTGATTTATTTTTATTTTTTTTTGTAACCCAGTGAGCATGTTATTCAATAATCAGGTGTGGAATCAACTTTTTTCAGTCCCAGTCTGCAGGCCCCGCCTCCTCGCACAGTTTGTTTTATATGCATTTATGTAAGCACTACTAATGAAAAGTTAGCAATATTAGACTATCGGGTGAAATTTATGTAAAATGTAGAAAGTTCATACTACAGCATAGATAGCAGTTTAGTGAGGTCTTTCGTTCTTTAAAAAAAAATTGGTGTCAAACGAGTGGGTCTTATTTAGGGATGCACATGCTTAACTGTTTAACCGTTAACCGATAACAGTAACTCTAGCCGATTAATACTAACGGTCAATTTTGTTTTTAAGCTACGTAATTCAATCAACTCATGGGGGCGTGTCGACAGGTGCAACAGGCCTCTGATTGGTCAATTCTACATCCGCGTAGAAAAGAAAGCGTCATCGAAAAAATGAGGAAGTACCCACATCTGTACGATTCTGGTTCTCCACACTACAAAGACAGCACATATTCTAGTAATTCATGGAGGGAGATAGCGATGAATGTGGGTCTGGATACGACCGAGACGGTGAGGAAGTGGAAAAACGCAAGAGATAAGTTTAGTAAGTTTAGCTAGTTCGTGATTGTCCCTCTTGCGTTGTGGCGTGGAATAACATAGCGGAGACCGCGCTAGTATAAATCAAAAGTGATGGCGGCATCTCTGCGACAAGCTGACGGCGACACATTGCCGCGAGAGTAAACACGGGGAAGTGTCCGCATGCGTCCACGACAACGCGCACAACATCGCGGCAGCTAACCCTCCCGGACTTATCGGTTAACGGTTATTAATCGTTAAAGGGCGTCGGTTAACGGTCATAAAAAAAAAATACAAAATGTGCATCCCTAATTTCAATGGATGGAAAAATGGCCAAAATGGTAAAGACTCAGCCAATGATCAGCTCCAGGGTGATCAACAAAGGTCTAAAGTCTAAAGTAGGAGATGCCAAGAACACACTGACTGGCTGAAAGAGAAACATTTTTTCCTCTTTTAAAACATTGAACGATTTTGTAGACTAATGAAAACAAAATGAGTCTTTTTGGGGTCAAGGGTCAACAGACAGCAAACATTGCATTCAAGCCACAGTTCACTGTGACGACAGTGAAGCATGGTAATGATATATTATGGTGTCAGATCTATTTATCGTATACCAGGGATCATGAATGGGTTTGAATACGTTAATATACTGAAAGAGGTCATGATGTCTTATGTTGAAGAGGAAATGCCTGTTTCAACAAGACAACAACAACAAACACCAGTAAACAAGTAGCATCTTGGTTCCAGACCAACTAGATTAACGTCATGGAGTTTCCAGCCTAATCCCCGAACCTTTAATCCAATAGAAAACTAGTTGGGTGACATCGAAGATGCTGTTTCTGAGGCAAAACCAAGAAATGCAGAGGAACTGTGGGATGTACCTGTTCACAGGTGGCAGAAGTTGGTCGACTCCATTCAACACTGATGAGAAGGAGTTCTTAGAAACACTGGTTTAAATATGAATCAAATAAGCTGCAGGAAAGCTAAATCTTCAAACATTTATCAGTAAGTAAATGTTTGAGTTTGGAAAGAGAAATTCAGAAACTGCGATTATTTCATTCATTTCATTCTTCACTTTCTATTAAAGTAAATAGAACAAATTTGATAATTCTTTCTTCATGTTTGGATTTGGAATAGAAAGTGTAGTGGTCCCAATACATTTCCACACATGGAAATTTATGACATTTAGGATTTTGATTTTTAACTCACTTTTTTTATAACTATTATTTTGAGCAAAGAAACAACTATGATCAACAGATGGCTTTTGATAACATCTGTTGATCATTGGCACACATTTCAAAGCTTGCAATCAATATGTACATTCACTGTTGGAAGAGTCATGCGCTGCATGTTATTGACATTGAACATAAATTGGTTTATCTTTGTTTTATTGCCTTCTAACTCATAGTTTCTGCCAACAGGATGAAATTGAGCAGGTGATTTTAGTAGGCGGTTCCACCCGTGTACCCAGGGTTCAGGAAGTCCTGCTCAAAGCTGTGAAGAAGTAAGTATCAGCCAAAAAGATGTGTATGAATGTTTAAATAAATGTACTTTGGTTGTTCAAATAAAGTTGTAGAACAGTCTAGTGTTCTATAATTGACTCACATTTGTTCTATAATTTGTGATTTGTTGTTGTGTGCAGGGAGGAGCTGGGGAAGAACATCAATGCAGATGAAGCAGCAGCCATGGGTGCCGTGTACCAGGCCGCTGTTCTCAGCAAGGCTTTTAAAGTTAAACCTTTCCTGGTTCGAGATGCAGCTTTCTTCCCCATTCAGGTTTGTAGTTTAAGTTAATTTAAGTTATTCACTGTCACAGTGTGCTAGATACTAAAAGTTATTGTCGTTTTATCATAGCTTTGAGAGATTATTCTGGCCTGGACACCAAGGGTGCAAGGACCCTATTGCATTTTGAATGATTATTAATTTTATTAATAATTTAGAGTTTAAAAACTTAGAGCAATCATTTTGCAAAGAAATCAACATTTCATAAGTCGCTCAATTACTCGCCATTCCTGTTTTAAAAACCCAATTATAGCTACAACCTTGACAGCCTGGTGGGATTTTCACCAGGTAGCTAATACCAGCATCTCACCAAATAAATACATACCTATTTAATTAATCCGGATTTAAAAATAAACCGGAAACCCTTAAAATTCATGTCATGGATTAACAAGGGCATCACCCATCTCAGTCATATCTATGAAAATAATTCTATGGTCACATTTGCTCATCTTGTCCAGAAATACAACATTGAACAAAAGCAATTCTTAGAATATCTTCAGGTTAGAACAACCGTACAGGCTAAAATGAATGAAACACCTAACCTCAGTCTCCCATCATTGATCCTAGAATTCACTAGAATCTCTAGTCACCCAAAAATCTTGTCAAAAATGTATAAATTAATTTTAACAATTGACCCTACAATCTCAGTCCCTTCAATTAAATGGGAGCAGGACTTAGAACTCACCACCAATGAAGAATTCTGGCCCCAAATTTGCAAAAATATATTTTATTCAGCTGCTAATGTAAATCTACAACTCATACAATATAGAATTATCCAGAGAGTGCACTTTACTGGGGAAAAAATGTTTGAAATGGGCTTTAAAGACACAAAAATATGCTCACATTGTACACAGAGCGCAGTTGACTCCAAAGCCATTTCTGGGTCACGTAAACCAGACGATAAAATATTAAAAACAAATTCAGTCCCGTGGCCTGTTTGCTAAAATTGAAATATAAAATATATTGAAATATAAAAAAACAGGCATTTTCTTTGTTTGTGTTAGATTAAAAAAACGGAAAAGCAAAGTCACTTTTTAATCTTTATTCTTTTTATTTTTTGATTAACAATTGAAAATGGAAAAAAACAAATGATACACAGATAATTACAGATTGATAAAGTTACATATATTGGGGCCTTATGTATATATGTATGTATATATATATATATATATATATATATATATAATATATATATATATATATATATATATATATATATATATATATATATATATATATATACATATAAAAATCAATCAAATCAAATCCTTTATTGTCACTGTTCACAAGTTTGTCCGACCAACAGTTAACTGTGAAAATCAGGTTTTAGCAGCTCCACTCATGGCAGCGGGAGAGGAGAAAAAAGAAAAACAAGAAAAAACAAGGAAAACACAAAAGCACGATATCACAATATTTACAATGATAAAAACAATATAGAATATAAAATATATTATAATATATATATATATATAGCCTCTATATAGGATATATATATATATATATATATATATATATATATATATATATATGGGAAATATTTCATAATAATAGACTCATTTATTCATTGAATTATGACCTAAACGGGGCTCCATAGGGAAGAACCTTTTTTTCCTCTTTTTCCGATATGGTTCCTCCAGTTAATCCAGTAGAAGTAGACAGAATCACATGTCGCAGTCGGTGCTAACTTTTTCCTCGCTGAATTAAAGGGGAACACAGCTTGGCATTTGAGGTTCATCACGTCAATATTCTTCTCTGTTTTGTCCTTAACATTATGCTAAATTGGCACCTTCCAAGTCAGTGGGAGTTAACCTGACACGTAAAAAGCCCTAAATGCTGGTGGTGGATATATTCCTGTGGTACTCGGGTTTCCCCTTTGGTCTGCTGCTATGAATGCTATATGCTATTTTTTGTCATTTGAACACAAACTCTCAACATGACATGTTTTTCTTTCTTTTAGGTGGAGTTCACCCGTGGAGGAACTAGGTGTTAAATCAGTGAAATACAACAAACGTATCCTGTTCCAGAGGATGGCGCCCTACCCCCAGAGAAAAGTCATTACATTCAACCGCTATAACGATGACTTTGCTTTCAACATTAACTACGGCAACCTCAGCTTCCTCAGCCAGGATGAACTCAGGTTGGTTTGAGCACTTTCTTCTTCTAGAACATCAAAAACATCACAAATTGGTTATTTTTGAGTCTTTGATGTAAACCCAAACCCTAAGAGGAACCTCTCAAATACGAAAACCTGAATATTAGATTTAATGTGACTTTAATTCTGATAATTGTTTTCCAAATGTGCCTTAAAGCCTTCACTTTGTATTTAACTGATTATTAATTGGATGCAGCGTCTTCGGTTCGCCGAACCTGACCACGGTTAAGCTGTCTGGAGTGGGCAGCAGCTTCCAGAAACATGGAGACGCTGACTCTAAAGGAATCAAAGCCCATTTCAACATGGATGAAAGTGGGATGCTGTTACTGGATCGGGTGAGACGAACCTTCAGTTCACCTTCTGTGATGAAAATGTACATAATCACACTATTCAAAAATAAAATCTGGAGCTCCTGTTTGTATGTTTTGTTTTTTGTTGTTTGTTTAAAAAAATCATTTACCACAGCTTGTAAAGCAATCAAAATTGTGAAGTATTCCCTTTCTTGTCAATTCTGTTGGGTGATACTGATCAGTATCACTTGATTACAAGATAATTTGTCTAAATGGAAGAATATATGCATTTTTAACTGTAAAATAAGCAGTGCACATTTCCATGGAATATATTTTGTCTTTTTGATTTGATTGAATAATTACAAAAATTACATTATACCAATAAAAATTAAAATGTTTTTTTTTTTTCACCTAAAGGTAGAGTCTGTATTTGAAACAGTTGTTGAGGAGAAAGAAGAAGAATCTACTTTAACTAGTAAGTTTTTCCGTCACAGCTTTAAACAAGTAGTATGTGCTATTATTTTGGAAGTGTAACAACATTGGAAGTCCAAAGTCACCGGGAGGATAAACACACACCGGTTAACGATGGTTTTAAATCAGAAAATGTGTTGATGAAGAAGAGTCGAGAACATAAAAGTAATATACAGTAAGAATCATGCAAATGTGTGCCTGTTCTGCTAGAAAATGTTTTATTTATATACATACTGTTTGACATATACAGTATGTCAAACATGAATTTAATCTGCAACTTATATATGTGAATCATCGTTGTTTAACTGATTTAACAATTTAATGCCATTCAGGACTGGGTAACACGATTTCCACCTTGTTTGGGGGAGGGGCTTCTGAACCGGTGCCAAACGTAACCGAACCTGTCCGGGTAAGTACACTGCAGAGACACATCGTCTCTGGCTGCATGATGCACGAATTGATTTTGTAAATTGTAAATGAATATATTTGCATTGCTTCTGTCCCATATGATGATCTTAATTTTACAGGTGATTGTTAAAGAACTAACCTAATTTTTGGTTCACTTCCTGGAGGGGATCCATGAACGGGGGATCAAAAATTACTACTTCTTACCAACTCAGAATATGTATTGTATGTCTATTTTTAGGGTCAGAGGACCCTATTGTATTTCAAATTATTATTATTATTATTCTCCGAAATGAATCGCCTTTCTCAACATTCTCAAAAACTCACGACATTTTGCACACACATTAGTTGTGTGCAAAATGTCTGTATGTATTTTATGGGTGCTGCACATGGACACACAAAAATGGCTCAATAGCGCCACCTTCTTTTTTTGTATCAACGAGCCCGTCCATATGTATGGAAGTATTTCTGTGCCACCTGAGTTTGAATATGAATTTTTAAGATTGAAATTTTTCAGCATCAAAATCAGACTTTGAATTTTAAAAAACATCAGATTTCTAGCACTGAATTTTATTTTGCCTCTGAATTTTATTTTGTTAAAATAAAATCAGTGTTAAAAAAAATTGTTGTCTTAAAATATTCAGTTTTTCAAAATTCAACACACAAAGAAATTCAACACCCCAAAAAATTCAGTGTAAAAAAAAAAAAATCAACATCTCAAAAAAATTCAGTGTAAAAAAAATTCAATTTCTAAAAAAAAAAATCAGTGTAAAAAATTCAACCTCAAAAAATTCAGTGTAAAAAGAACCAGACTCAACATCCGGGTCACCAGGGAGAAGCAATCGATCCCTGTCTCAATTCAGCCAACGTCCAGCCAAAAATAAAATAGATGTAGTACATTTAATAAATGTATTTTAAATGTTTAATACAAACAGCAAATAAAGTAAACAGACTCAACGCAGCACCATCACCTGAGTTTGCTGCCATGGCCGACCGGTCCGTCTTACTATCTGGGTGGGTGTCACATGACCAATGGAGCGTAACGTGATTGGCTGGATGTTGGCTGAATTGAGACAGGGATCGATTGCTTCTCCCTGGTGACCCGGATGTTGAGTCTGGTTCTTTTTACACTGAATTTTTTGAGGTTGAATTTTTTACACTGACTTTTTTTTTAGAAATTGAATTTTTTTACACTGAATTTTTTTGAGATGTTGATTTTTTTTTTACACTGAATTTTTTGGGGTGTTTAATTTCTTTACATGTTGAATTTTGAAAAACTGAATATTTTAAGACAACAATTTTTTTAACACTAAATTTATTTTAACAAAATAAAATTCAGAGGCAAAAAAAAATTCAGTGCTAGAAATCTGATGTTTTTTAAAATTCAAAGTCTGATTTTGATGCTGAAAATTTTCAA
Organism: Hirundichthys speculiger; assembly: GCA_018398805.1. NCBI lineage: Eukaryota > Metazoa > Chordata > Actinopteri > Beloniformes > Exocoetidae > Hirundichthys > Hirundichthys speculiger. Next base: position 17,051 of record JAGFBZ010001032.1, read on the forward strand.
TCTTAAAAATTTGTATTCAAACTCAGGTGACTGATGTATCATCCTCAGACATACAAAAACGTCTCTTGGACCCCCACACTAACTCCCACAGGAAGTCATACACAAGAAGTCTGGGTCCGGGCTGGGGTGGCGGATTTTCCCTTGGGAGGCGGGGGCGGTCGTTGCCTGTGTAATGCCTCCCCACGGGGCGGCGGCGGCGGTGTGTGGCCCGTGGTTGGGGGTGGTGTGGGGGGCGGCGGTGGGGCATCTCCCCTCGCCGTGGTGGTGGCTTGGGAAGGTGGCGGAAACCTTTAAATTTATAATTACTTTTAATAATATTATTCTCCATGTTTAGGATGAGGAAGAAGTGCCTCCAGAATCTGGAAAGGACAACGAGGTTGATGGCCAGAAGGACCAGGCTGCCGAGGAGACAAAACAGGACGATTCTGAGAAAAGTGCAGATAAAGAGCAAAGCCAGGAGAAGACGGAGCAGCCAGACGGCAAACCTGAGGCCATGGTACGACCTGCACATCTCACATCTCTTCAGTATGAGTTTGAGCTTTTACTTCAAGGCTTTAAAATGTTGTATCACAACTGGTTAAGGAAGAAAAGGATGGAGATAAATCTGTAAACGCAGAAGCAGAGAAGAAGGAGAAACCTCAGAAAAAGAGCAAGATCTCTGAAGATATCGACGTGCAGCTCATCATCAATGACATCATTGATCCCACCACCGATGACCTTACTTCATCTAAAAAGAAGTAATCCAATGATTTTCACTTATTTTCAACTGATTTTGTTAGGTTTTCAGTTTTATCTGTTAATGCAGGGTTTTATATGTTTTTCAGGCTGCAAGATTTGACAGACAGAGATCTAGCCAAACAGGAAAGAGAAAAGACGCTCAACAGTTTGGAGGCATTTATTTTTGAGACGCAGGTAAGCAACCAAGCTTGATGTGGAGAGAGAAGAAAAAAAAACTTTTGCAACTACATGTAGTAATTAACGCTGGGCGATATGGAAAAAATCATATATCACAATATGGACTATTTTATATCACGATAACGATATATATCACGATATACCATAATAAAGTATGTTTTCAGTTATTCTCTGAAAAGTTTGACAAAAATTTCATTGCTTACTTTTCAACTTTATTTTGAAAGGACATTTAGCTGAACTGTCACAACATACATTTTAGTGCAGCAAAAACAGGTAGGTACAGAGGTACAGTAGCTTTCACATTTTTTTAAAGTGCACAACAGTTTCTGAGAGGAAAAACACATTTTTGCACTGAAGTTCAGCTATAAAAAATAAACACAAATTATTTTTCAACTTTCTGAAATCTGTAACCTTGTAGTGCAAAGTTTGCAAACCAATATAAAGTGTCTAAAGTAAACATCAGGGTTGAAGAGAACTCTGTTTAAGGCATTAACCATGAATAAAAGTGCAAACATAAAAGGCTACTTTGTAGAAGTAGATATGATTCTATCAAATTTATCGTTGCAGGTTATTTAATTACATATTTGCTGTAATAATTGATAAAATTAGGTTAGAAACGATAGATGAGAAATGGCACGATACACACTTTTCTATCGTCCCCACGATATGTATCGTCATATCGCCCAGCACTAGTAGTAATTACATTTTTGTCCGTGCACCGATTCTTTCACTGCTGTTGCAAAGCCAAGGATGAAGAAGGTTTAAGGCATCCCTCCTCAAAAGGGTTCTCCCAGGAACCCACCAGGAACTCTCTGGTTCTCCTCTTGAGCTCTTAGATCTGGAAATAGAAAAAAGGAAGGGAGAGAAAAGTAAAGAAACACTCCTGCTACCCAACAAAGAATTTGTAAACAAAATTATTCTAACACAAAAATCGGCGCTAGCAACCAAATGACTGCAAGAATGTTTAACCCGTCTCTGTGAGGCGCACCAGGAAAACTTTATTGACACCTTCATAGTTGCAGCCAGTAAAGCAGTAGGAGCTACCGAACTACTGTGGAATATCACATGTTCAGGAGTAGAACTCACACTCATCCCAGGTTTTTTACATTTATTTTATTTTTTATTTTTTTAATCAAGGTGTTTTTGATAAACAATTGTCACATTTAACACCAATATTAAACTTTTGTGGGTTTTTTTTTCCCTCACCAGACCATACCCTTCCAGCACAATACAACCATAACACAGCCAGCGCTAATTACACGTTAACGCATTAATTTATTAACGGCGACATTTATTTTATCGCGTTAACGCATGTTGCTCACGTGCTTTTAATTTGAAAAGTCTGTTACTGGCTGCTGTGGAACCGGAAAATAATTGGCAGGTAAACTTGTGGAAAAGTTTAAACAGACATGGAGAACGGTAAAAATCAGTGAACTTTACAGTTCAGGTAGCAACTCAGGTAGCAATATTAACAATTCTGTCTGAAAAAAAAAAACTTTCAAACCCCTTTGTTCAAGAGGATGGCGTCAGATTCCCTGTTCACTGTCCTGCTGTTCTCTAGCTGGTTACTGCAGTGCGGCTCCATCTAGTGGCACAGATGTGTAATGACAACAGAAAGTCTGTTCCTTGATTATAAAACAAAGCCATTTCTGGGTCACGTAAACCAGACAATAAGATATTAAAAACAAATTCAGTCCCGTGGCCTGTTTGCTAAAATTGAAATATTAAAAAACAGGCTTTTTTTTGTGTTAGATTAAAAAATGGAAAAAAAAGTCACTTTTTAATTTTTAAAATTTTTGATTGACAATTGAAAATGGAAAAAAAACAAAGGATACACAGATAATTACGGATTGATAAAGTTACAAAACTTTAACATGGACATTTTCATTTTAAAGTTCTCCCAGGGAACGATTCAACAGAAACAAGGTTATTTGTAACAACTGACAAGTTGAACTCCCCGTTAAAAGTTTCTGCTGTTACCTCAGAAATTTCCTGTTTTAATGTTCTGATTGTGGCCTCTAGATTGTTAGGATTTTGTTGGTAGACTTTTGTTTATTATTCATAAAAAAACAGGATGACATTAATGCCCTGTCAGTGGCAATAAGCTTTATTTTGAATTTTTAAGATGAGATTTACTCTAAATATGTGTTACTGACAAGTGCTGATGTTAAAAGTGTTTGAACAACAAATGTTATGACACTTTAGTTCAAATGGCAGCAGAACATTTAAATAAAAGTGACCTTTACACTACTTTTGAATTCATTATTTGATTTTTTGTGTACATTGCGATTAATCACGATTAAAAATTTTAATGTTTGCCCAGCCCTAAAAAAAATAAATAAGGAAATAAAACAAATAATAACAATAATGGAAAAGGGAAAAGGGAAAGAAAAACTAAGCAATAGCATCTGTATTTATGCTTTCTAAGGAGGTTAGAAATGGTTGCTATATATCGAGCCTTTGAGGTTGTAACAGATCTTTTCCAGCTGAACGTAGTCCGTGACATCCTCAACCCAGTGCCCATAAATGGGTGGAAATGACTCTCTCCATCAAGAAAAATAATTTTCCGGGCCAAAAGAGTGCATAAAGCAAGTAAGTTTGAATGTGATTTTGAGAGACTTAATATTACGAAGCATCATCCCGAAAATAGCCATAAATGAACAGGACAAAGTTTTAAATACTTACAAAAGCCAGCCAGTTTTGGACGAGCCCAAAACGGGGGTATCATTGGGGGTTTAGAAGGTGTGGATATTCCTTTCGTATGGCTTCATCCAGTTATTCCAGTAGAAGCAGACAGGTATTTTTTGTTTTCTATGTGAATTTTGTAAGTATCCCATGCAACTGAAGTTTATTCCTGCCATCGTTTGAAAGAAAGTGATAAAGCATAGGTGTACCCGTCGCCGCCTCCTTAAAAATGCAACACCATCAATGTGTCTCCAGGACAAGTTGTACCAGGACGATTACCAGCAGGTCGTAACTGAGGAGGAAAAGGAGCAGATATCAGCCAAACTGAGCGACGCGTCCGAGTGGATGGATGAGGAGGGATATTCAGCAACGACCAAGCAGCTGAGAGAAAAGCTGTCTCAGCTTAAGAACCTGTGCAAGAACATGTTTTTCAGAGTAGAGGAGCGACGCAAGTGGCCGGACCGGCTGGCGGCGCTGGACAGTCTGCTCAACAGCTCCGCCTTCTTTTTAAAGTGAGTGGACAAAACTAGTTGAATCAAACTGGAGATGTGAGCATTTTGTTTTTCTCTAATTCCTTTCCTCTGTTAAAAGGAACATCAAGATGATTCCAGAGGATGACCAAATATTTACTGAAGTTGAGTTAAATACGTTGGAAAAAGTCATCAATGAGACGATGGTAGGTGATGAATTTTTTTCATGTTTTTGTTTTGTCTTGAAACCCTCAAACTGCTTCAATACCACTGAGTACTGAATAACTTTGACTCCTAATTTTGATATCTTGTGGACATCCTTGCGCTACTGTTTAACAATGTCACTGACAAAAAAAAAAAAAAAAATCAGTGCAAGTTTCATCCAGGCTTGGGAAATACTGTTGAACTTGTTTACTTAGTACAGTCCTTCTCAAATAGTAGGGCGCGACCCTTTGGGGGGGGGCGCGGTGCGATGCCAAGGGGGGAGCGTGTGTGACCCCGGGGAACAAGCTGTTTTTTTTTTTTTTGTTTTGTTTTTGTACTGGAATAAAGTGTAATTGCACATATACTCCAGTAGGGGGCAGTGGCGCTCTCATTATCACAGTGTGCAGGGAGTATTAGCTATATTGTGTAGGGTCTTTTTTTGCACGGACGGGAGGGGGAGGGGAGCACGAAATACTTTCTTCTTCCTGGGGGGGGGCGCAGCAGAAAATAATTGAGAAGCACTGACTTAGTAGCACTACTGCTGCCAATTTAAAAAAATTCGGAGCACTAGCAAAGATTTAGGAGCACCCAACAAAATTTAAAGAGCACCACCTCTTATACAAATCTAATGATACAATTATAAATTCTGTCAACACAACAATATCTTACCTCTGAGAATTATTTTAGGAATATACGCGGGCATAAAATCACAGTTTTCCAATTAATAAAGTCTATTACGCACAGTTAAACCAGAGGTTAACATACACTGCATAAAAAGACATAACCTTTTTCTTTCCTCACTGATGGACATGAAATCAGACTCAACTTTTCCTTTTTTAGATCAGTTAAGATTACCAAAATTATTTGTATTTGCAAAATACCATGAAAATGAGAATTTTTTGGCCTTCTTCGAAGTCAGAAGTTTGCATACATTTCCTTAATATTTCCTTAATATTCGGTAGCAACTGTATGACTCAGGTCAAACGTTTTGCATGCCTTGGGAGGAGTTTTAGGTCCTCCTACGGGACTGGTGTCATGGAGTCGGGTCCTTAGACTTGTGTGCGCACGCCTTTTTCAGCTCTGCCCACAAACCCTCTATAGGATTGTGATCAGAGCTTTGACATGGCTCCAAAACACTGATTTTATTGTCCTTAAGCCACTTTGTAATTAATTTGGCAGTATGCTTGGGGTCATTGTCCATTTTGAAGACCCATTTTGGCCAAGCTTTAACTTCCTGTGATGTCTTAGATGTTGCTTCAATATTTACCTCCGCCAAGGGGGTAATATTTTTGCCGGCTTTAATCTGTCTGTCTGTCTGTCTGTGTACAAGATAACTCAAAAAGTTCTGGATGGATTTTGATGAAATTTTCAGGAGTTGTCAGAAATGTGAAAAGGAAGAACTGATTTCATTTTGGGTGTGATCCGAAAGAAATCTTCAAGAGCCAAAAAAATGCAACCCTCCTTTCCTACATCCTGGAAATGTTGTCCTTGTTTGCACAGAATTGAGTTGATGTGCGTTGTCTCTGCCTTCTGCAGTCGTGGAAGAACGACACGTTAGCAGAGCAGGAGAAACGTTCTCCGAAGGAGAAGCCGATCCTGCTGTCCAAAGACATCGAGTCCAAGCTGGCTCTGCTGGATCGAGAGGTCAACTATCTGCTCAACAAAGCCAAATTCACCAAGCCCAAGGCTAAAGCCAAAAACAGCACCAGCAGTGATAAAAGCAGTACATCCAATAACCAAACAGAGGAAAAAGACGCCCCCCAGCCACAGGAGAGCAAAGACTTGAACGACGGTAGGTCAACTCTGGTGGTGGTGGTGGGGGATGGTGGGTTGGGGCGGGGGCATTTACGCTTTGTTTGTGTGTCCCTAAAAGCAGAAAACCCAGAACAGGTGTCTCCAGGGGACATCCCACCCACTGAGGACAGCACTCTACATGTGGACTCGGATAGCCAATCACAGCCCACAGAAGCAACAGTAACCACAGGTCAGTCTTAATAATGTCATGTTGTTCAAAATAACTGCATCTAACGAGTTTAAATGCCATGGGAATGTCCAGCAACCATACCTGATCATCTCAACCCTGTGGAAAGTTTGTTAGCAAAGCTGAAAAGGCATGTGTTAGCAAGATAGCCAAAGTACCAGGTTGTCTTGCTTCGGGGAACGCCTCCTGTATGACCTCATCAGAAGCTCAAGTACCATAATGGCTGGCACCAGTGATACCCAGGTCAGGAAGGCCCAGTTCCTCCTCCTGTATATCGGGCCAACGTAGCATCAACTGTCATTCAAAAACCTCTTCTCACCCCGCCGACAACTGTAATTTTCAGGTGCTAAGCGAGGTTGTCCACCAACTGGGTGAACAACATTCACCTGATGCTTGTTCCTAGTGATACAGTTGTTGGCTAGTAGAAAGTAGCAATACTTCTCTGCAGCTAGTACTTTCACGTCTGGAAATGGCCGTATTTCCCTGGCAAAAGAGCAACATTATTACCAAATGGGTAGTTTATATCTCTTGAAAAGCAGCACTACTTTTCAACCAACACCAGCTGGAAATGTCCTGCTGGATAGCTGCAGGAGCATATCGGGGCATCCTGCTAGCCAAGACAACCTACTAGCTAACCCTCCCTACTGCTGTAAATCCTAGTTCGAATCAGGCCCGAAGGTTTGCTAACCTCATGAATGACCGTATCCACTGCACCACCTTCCCATGTGAGTTACTCCACTATCTCCACCGGACCTGGACATTCAAGATGAGTGTAAACGCACAGCCGCCAGGCAGTATCCCGCGTCCTACGGTCCAAACCAAAGTTACAAAATCTTGCTTTGACAGAAAGAAGCTGCCAAGAACAAAAAAGTGGAAACACGCTCCACAAACATATTATAGTTGGTATTCATACTTTTCTTAGTTTTTGTCTGTCGGCGGCAGTTGAAGGCGATGCAATGAAGTTCCAAATATTAAGAATAATTTCCCTAAATATTTGTATCCCACCATAAGCAAAAGTATGGCCTCAATTCAGCGCCATATATATATATATTGCGAATCAAAATCTAAAATCTGACGACTAAAGCCCTAAATCAGAGAGGGAAAACTCAGAATCTGTAACCAGGAAATCAAATTCTGTAAACAAGAGTGCAATCATCACAGACACTCTTTAGAATTGAAAGTGAGAATGGAAAAAGCACAACTGAGGGACAGTTTTAGAATTGATAGCAAGAAAAATGTAACTGAGAAATGATTCTCAGTTTTCCTTCTTTGATTCGGGGCCTTGGTTCTCAGATTTTGCATTGTGATTTGCAACATACATGGTGCTGAATTGACGCCATATAAAAATACGTAGTTAATTTTTTAATAATGAATTTACTTAATGTAGACACGTGAGCCTCATGGTAAAAACTTCTCAATAAACCAATCATTCAAATTATATATAAATCATGCATAAAGATATGTAACCCAGAGCCTGTAGGGGTAGGCAGTCATGATCTACCCACAGCCAGGCCTCGAGCTCCACCGTGGGATCTTCCCGCTGCTCTAAATCCCCTCTGGTGTTAGCTTTTTAAACCTTTGGATCAGGTGGACTTTTTAAAGAAAGGAGAAAAAACAAAAAAAGAGAAAATTGAGAAAAAGCTTAAAACTCTCGCAGTAGCTTAAAGACAAATGCACTGTGAACTGAACATTTTTGTTCCAAATCTAAACATGAAAAATTTATCAACTTGACTGAAAGTGAAGAAAAAATAATATTCGGCTCTTCATAGGAGGGATAGTAAATATAGTTTTGAGAATGACACAAATACAGTAGTCCCTCACACTTCGCGGTCTCAGCAATCTCAGTACATCGCGGAGGTTTCAAAAATATTAATCGAAAAAAATATTCCAAAAAAAATTTTTTTTTTAACTCAAACGAAGCGCGCAAGACTGAAGGGAAATACATCACATCAAGAACGAGTCTCAGGATGCAACAAGAGCCGACACGGGATGCCTCATAAACAAAAATGGGACGAATTTCCACCCCGGTGGACAATAAAGATTTATTATTATTATTATTATTATTATTATTATTATTATTATTATTATTAAATCAAGGCCTGTGATTGGCTGCTACGACGGGCGAAGTGTGAGGGATTACTGTATTACATTTTATATGTTTTCGTCAGGTGTTTCTATGTTATAATAAAATACAATTAGAAGCATTTCATTAGCTTCAAAAGGTTTTATTGACAATTACACATAATTCATGAAATAAGTCAGTATTTGCAGTGCTGACTCTTCTTTTTCAAGACCTCTTTAATTCTCCCTGACATGATGTTAATCAACTTCTGGACCAAATCCTGACTGATTCCAGTCCGTTCTTGAATAATCAATGCTTGGAGTTTGTCAGAATTTGTGGGTTTTTGTTTGTCCACCTGCCTCTTGAGGATTGACCACAAGTTAGTGGGATCAGTGCTGGAAATATCCACTTATTGCATGAAAAACTGTTCAACAGAAAAAATCTTATCAAGTCAGCGCGCAATTTCCCAACGAGTCGTGATGTCCAGGTCTCAGAAATGTCCTTCCAGGCCCGTCTTTAGACAAAAACACTTATCAGCCCCCCGCCCCAATAAAACTGTCAAGGGTAACATAAATGTGGAGGGAAAAAAGGATCAAGTCCATCTTTATTTTTATTTATTTATTTTTATTTAGTAATTTGAAGCAATATTTTTTTTTAAAAAATTTGGTTTTTCACAATTAAACAAAATTCCATGTTGTTAGCAATAAACAAAACCCTGGCGGGACTCCAGATCCCTCGTTGCCCCCTGATCTTCCTGTCAGGGTGTGATGGTGGAAATATTGCACTGGTTTATGTAGATTTTATATGAATATATGACTCTAGTACGAGTTTGTTTGTATTAGAGATGTAGAGTCTGGGTTTGGCTGTAAAAATAAAATAAAATAACATTTTTATTTTTATTGCCTGTGTAGGAGGGAACATGCTTACTAAGTGTTTAATTTTTTTCTGTACTCAACAACATTGTTAATTTTGTTTTCTTTTTGTTTCTCCACTATCTTTGTTTCCAGAGTCCGTGAAGAGGGCGCAATCTGAAAACCACATGGAGGATGAATTATAGCATTTAGGACTTGGGGGGAAAATAAGTCACTATTTATTTGCTGTAAAATGTTCAACTTCCTTCTCCTTCCTGTCTATTTTTTTTAATTTCTTTTCTTTTTTTTTTTTTAAACTGTATTGCCTCTGCTGAATTGAGAATACTGGTATGACCCTTTTGTCTAACCATATATATAATATCCATATGTCCTTTGTTGATTTTGAAAACAATGGACCCAGCACAGAAACCATTTAAGGTTGTTTTTTCCCCCTAAACTCCATCTGTGCCAAGATAAATGCAGTGTCAGGGAATAAAAAGCTTCCTCATGTCTCGTATCTCATCCCTGCTGCTACAGAAAAAGTTGTTAGTATGTCAGGATATGTGCTAATTCCTTTGTCAAACATTTTGTTTCCCCATTCTGGATTGTGCACAATATCCTGAAGGTATGATTTTACTTCCATCAACATTTTCGAGATGCACCTTTTTTTTTTCTTTTTTTTTTTTTTCAAATGGATCATTTCAAGGGGAAAGGCATTACTTTACAATAAAAAAACTGAAGGTTTAACCTCTTATGTTGTTTCATGTTTCTTGTTGTTTCTTGGGGAGCGCCTAAATACCTCGTCTCCGATCGGGGATCCCAGTTCACAAGCCAACTCTTAATCGACCTTTGCAGAAGAAACCAAAACCAAAAACTGACCAGAAGTTATCATCCACAAACAAATCTCACTGAACGGGTGAACCGCAACATCAAAACCATGATGGCCTCCTTCGTGGGCGAACGCCACAATGAATGGGATAAACGGCTATCAGAATTCCGGTTTGTGCCATTAATTCAACCCGACATGAAACCGCAGGGCGGACGCCGGCCGAACTGGCTTTGGGACGGACTCTCAAAGGTCCCTGGGAAAGACTTCTTCCAAAAGCCAGTGGTGGATCCCCAACAGCCCCACTATTCCATGATGGAACGACAACACCAGTTAGCACCGGAGGTAAAGCAGAGAGTTGGAGTTACCAGATACAGACAAACCAGATATTACGAAACTCGTCGTAGATCTGTACAGTTTAATGTAGGGGATCTGGTCTGGGTCAAGGCACACCCACAGTCTAAGGGTGAATTCCAATTCCTCCCTTAACCCTCAATCTCAACCCTCAATCTCAAAAATGCGCGCTCCCGCTAATGGGCGTAACCACGCATTCTTTGGGGGGGTCGTGTCCTCCCAATACTGGGAAAATACCAATCTGTCCCCCCCAATATTATGTGTAAATATGTTAAATATTTCCTCCTTTTATGAAACCTGCCTCAACAGTCCGCCTCTTGTTATTTCCGAATATTTACCGATCAATTTATTTCCGTTTATAAGGAAAACTAAAGTGTGTGACCACCCCCTCCCAGTTGTACACTTGGTTGCGCCCATTTAACGGCTCTCGGTTTGAAGCGGCTCCGACAGAGGAAACAATAGAGAGCGTTAAATGTGAAAGAAAGGAGGGAGCAATGTCTTTACCCAAAAAGCAGAAAAAACAGGACATACAAAGTTTTTTCAGACAGTAAGCAACTAGATAGCTAAAGAGGAGTGATGTTGTCATGCTGAGTGTGTTAATTTTTAAATTAATTTGAAATATTTAACTTGTTAAAAAGGGCTCAGTTTGTTAGTTGAGCTAGCTAGCTTGAAGTGAAGAGACTGTATCATATGATATGATGTGTCTCTCCGTGTGTGCTGCTGTTTTCTCTCTCCGTGTGTCGTGTGTATGTGTGTGAGTAACGCTAGTAATACAAGCAGAATATTCAACGTATCAAATTAAAAAGATCCTCAGGGTCAGTTATTGTTCTGGTACAATAATAATATCTGGTCATAATGCAGGCAGCACAGAGAGACAGGGAGAGGGATGCTGTAAGGACAGACCAGACAGGGACAGTCTCTGAAGACATGGATGATCAGGTGAGACACTGGAATACAAGACTCAACAGCTTGAAGACATTTGTTTTAACCTAAGCCTATGTGTCAGTAGTAGTTTCATTCACATTAAACGTTTCAGTGTAAATGTGCAGACATTCATTTTGAGACAAATCAACAAAATACAAATTAACTTGGAATTAAAAGTCCATCGTGTGCTATGGACTTTTTGTTTCAATCATAATATTTACATCAACATGCTTTAGGCATGTAATTTTTCCCCACTGGAAGCTATCCTATTTGCTACTATCTCAGAAAAATTGCAGACTATTCCTTTAAATGTGATTTCAGATGGTCAATAAATAAAAATCACAGAACTGTGGGAAATGCACCTTTAAAAAAAATTCTGGGGGAGGGCTCTCATTTGGACCCCCCCAATGTCTATACCATGGTTACGCCCTTCTTCCAATGCATGTGATTATTCTGGTTTTATTCTCTAAGATTAAGTAGTTTAGATTCCCTTTCTCCTTATCTTTAACAGACACAAATTCCCCCCCACACATGATTTTTAATCTGGATGAAACAGGTGTCGAAACGGTACAAAGGTCTCAGCAAGTAAGACACACGATACAGACACATGGCTGACAGGTGTAGCTTGTAATGATGTAATAATCAGGCCGGCGGGACCCCCGAGTGAGCGGTCCCAGAATGGCGCTCCGAAATCAGGCTCTGGTTCTCATCCCTGGTCTGGTCCCCAGACAGCCTCCAGTCTGGTTCTCATCCCTGGTCGTGAAGCTCGTAACACTTCAGCAATTGGTTCGAGAAATGGTTCATTTCTTGCTGCTTCATGTGCACATGACTCCACCTACTGGTCAGGTTTATAATCACAGCCAGCTGAATCTTAAAGGTGGGGTAGGTGTTCTTTGAAAAAATGGTTCCAGCAATCCAACTCATGTGAGATTTTGAAAATATACACTCCCTCCCTCCTCCCAAAGGCTCCGCCTCCTCCTCTTCAGCCCACCCCTCGAAACCACGCCTTCACACGATTCACGACTACATGAACCACAGGGAGGGAGGGAGGGGTGGGGGGGAGTGCATTGATATTTGATGGACATATTATGCAGCCAATCAAAATAGTGATGATCACTATTTTGATTGGTCAGAGTTTTTCTCTGATTATACCCTCTAGACCGGACCAAAACGTTTAGTTTTTTTTGCAAACATTTTATTTCAGTGGGTGCAATGGGAATGTGAAAAGGTTTTCAGGCAATATTGTAAAAAGTGTTGCAAAAAAACAACACCTACCCCACCTTTAAGTTGTGATGCATTGAATTTATGTATCAGTTATGGCTCTTGCGAATGACTGTGAATAACAAAATGTGTATGAGCAAATAATTGGTCTACATAAATGATCAAGTGCATAATAAAATATTGTTTGAATGTAATCTCTGTTTAATGTTTCCCAAAGTAGTATCATAAGAACGGGGAAGACACGCGTCAAAGGGTCGACTGTCCTAACCACTGCGCTACCAGAGCACCTGAACTTATTTGGGCAGAGAACAGTGAAAGTGTTTGTGGAACTACAGAGGGGGCGCGCTGAATATGCTCGTGCAACTTGGACAATGATGACCATTAAAGGGCTGATTTTATGTATATTTATCCAGAAATAGTTTTTGGTTTTAACCGATTCCTTTTTTTTAGACACATTCTCTCCAGCCTTGGAGAACACCCTTTCACATTCTCTATCACGAACATCCGGGCCACTGGCCTCCGCGGGCCATAGCAACAAGTCCTAAGGGGCAAACAATCACTCACTGTTGCTGGCGAAGCCGATGCATTTTGCATTTTGTGCCTGTTCTTTCTGATTTCGTGCAGTTTACGATAGGGGGAAAGATGGTGAAGAACTGTTGTGTGTTCAACTGCACCAACAATGTTGTCGCCAGTCGCTTTTGTCATTTTATATGATTCCTAGCGAAGCTACTGAGCCTGAAAGAAGGACAAAATGGCTGCTCGCTATTAACAGAGCAGACGAAGATACTCGAGGGAAATTATGGTGCCCAAATCAGACTACGCGTATGTTTGTTCAGCACACTTTGTAACAGGTAAGAAATCTGATTTTTTCAAGATATTTTAGTTTTTAATTTCTATGTTTAGATCTAATATTTTGACGTGTTTGGGGAGGCCCCATTATAGATCGTTGAGGTCTGGTAAAAAAAAAAAAAATGCTACTAGGGACCTGCAACAGTGACTCGAGGTGTCCAGAACGTTTGAAGAGGGCATTTTTTATTTCCTTTCCCAAGGGAAACGGAATAATTTAGTAAAAGTAATATGAGGGTGATGCAGGGAGGGTGATGAATGAAAACATATCTCCGTTAGCATTAGCTCTGGTCCACAGTGTCAATGATTTCTCTATTATGGACCAGAGCTAGCTAGCCAGCTATAAGCCTACGTCATTGTCTACCAATATATATGGCCCTGGATATTTATTTTGTTAGGTATAAGGTGAGGCTAGTGATGTTAATGTCACTTTATTAATTATATTAATACAATGCTGTGACTGTCTGATGTTAACATAGCTCTGGTGTTGGACCAGAGCTAATGCTAACAGAAAACTCATCACCCTCCCTGCTGCTAAATCATGTAATTACTTTACTAAATGGTGGTTAAATTAATCATCTAATAAACAAAGTAAACTTACCTTTGCGTAAATGTAGGTGTGCTTTGAAACTTTCCCCTTGTTCAGTTGCTTGGGTGGACGGCCACATAACTGAACCTATAGCCTGCATTCTCCAGCGTTTGTTTTGGTTTGTTAAAGGGAATAAAAATGTCCCTCCAAACGTTCTGGACACCTCGAGTCACTGTTGCAGGTCCCCAGCAGCAATATTTCACCATAGTTATTATAGTATAATATTAACACTGATGATACACATTGGAAAAATAGCGAATTAGCGAATCCAATTTGGCTTTATACCTCGATAAAGCCTCTGGCTTCAACTCATCCTGATGTTGGTAAGCCATGATCGCCACCAGAGGCACCCGTGACTCTCGCCAAAGAAAGTTAAAAAAAACAATAAAGACGCGAAATAGCTAAAGGAACTGCGAGCGAATACAAGCTGGAGCGAGCTGGATACAATGTTGTTTGCCCCTTCGCGCTGTAACCAAGGCCGATTACATGGTTCGTGACGTCACGCTGATATCGAGAATGGCACAGAGGATGCTGGGCTGCATAAAAATGTTTGTGCCATCATGTACTAACTATATACTGAACTACCACAAACTATATAAACGTTATCCAGATTCTAGCATCCAAGCTATCCAAACTCTATCCACACTCTGAACTGACCGCAACTCGCCTACAAACACCCACATTTTGAATGGAGCCTGTGGCGTTTATGAAGCTGTCAAACCCCATGACAAGATCTGAACCACTTCCTGAAGCAGTCACGTGGTACAGCCGGGCAGCGAAGCTTCGGACGTCATCGCTTTAGGCTCCTCCCCTAAATGAAGCAAGCCTCGATACGCGCTTCGCGGACACGCCCCCTCCATTACTCGATACACTCTTCGGAGCCTCGGCACTCTCGTAACATCACTAGTTCATAGGTGGTTGGCGGCTGAGTTGGAACCCCGAATCCAAGGCCTCACCCTTCTTCTTCTGCTGAGGCCTTTTCCAGTCCTCGGCCTCCTGGACTCTGGGAGCACACATACTTTATCTCTTTTTTTCCCCCAGTGACTTCTGTACTTAGAAGAGGAAATGTCATTTCTATTTCAGGAAAATTCACTACATAAATATGATTCTAAACACTTATTTCTTATGTGTCCATCCACCCATTATCTATACCTGCCTATTCCTAATTTAGGATTATGGGGATCTGCGAGATCCTATCCCAGCCATAAAAATGCAAAATAAAGCACAAATTCCTGGATTGTTTCCTGTAACTACCGTTCAACATATTTCTGTGTAAAATGCAGCCAGTATCTGCAACATCTAAATATCTTCATCGCACCCACATTTTTATCCACCACTCATCCATGTCGACACTGAAGATAAACAGCCATTTAAGTTGGAAATGTACATCAACAAAATCAAAGTGGGGGAGGGGGGATTCAGCAGCAAGATGTATGAACTAATCATCACATCCCTGACAGCTTTATCTTTATCTGGAGAGTTATGATTCTCTTCTTTAGTGACACCTAGTGGCAGTGAGTGCATACTGCAATTACAGCAGAGAAGAAATAAAATGTGAAAGAATTTTTTAACCATCTCAGACAAACTCACCTGGCTTCTAACTCACCAATAGGATGGAGATTAAGTTGGAGATTGTGTGCCGAGCATCAAAAGAAATTAAGTGTGTTTATACTATTCATTCTCAAAGTAGGATGGCCAGCAGACACTGAGAAACTGTAACAGTTGTACCAAACAACACAGTCAACTATTCACTGAGAGGCAATATAATTACAGTAACATATTTTCCGAACACATTGAGATCCAGATGTGATTTAAGAGTCAGCATGAAAAATCACTATGTGCAGCTCAGGATAAGCAACAACTTGCCTGTTAACTAATTTTTCCCTTTATGGGATAAATAAAGTATTTTTTTTATTTCAACTGTCAAATCCAGCAATATTATCTTAAATATCAGCTACCTTTACAAACATAAACTGGAAACATAAACTGTGAACAAAACACAGAAGGAGATTATTTGTTTTACTACCCTGATAGCAACAAGGCTAATCGTTAGCCTATGTTAGATAGCTTCATCTTTTAGTTAGCCGCCTCCTAACGTCACCTTTGAGTAAACGTTGTGACTACCTACTCGTGCAACAAAGTTGTGTAGCGCTCAGGCTTTGGAAGAAGTGCAGTTAACAATGTTAAGAGTTTATCTACCGGTAAAATAATTTCAGAAATATTATCATTGTTCTTGACGTACGGTATTTGTGTCGCTAACAAGCATGTGCACATATGGTCCAGTAGCAACAACAATATGAGATAATCATTTCATAAAGCACATTATGCTTTATTAAATGATTATCTCATAGCACGCTTTAAGATGACGTGTAGCATCTTCATTATCTGCATTTTCATGTTTTAACATTGCTCTTCACAAATTTCAATCCAGTTCTTGTTGTCATTAATCCTGGTTTGGTTCTTTGTATCACTCGCATGTTGAGTATGTTGGGCATTGACTCCAGACTAGGCTCTTGCCGATTGTGCTAGCATAATTTTTGGCATAATGTGAGGAATTGAGCATAATTTTTGCCCTTTTTCCAAAAGTAGCACTGCTAGCATAGTCCGTATATTTTCTTGTCTTAATAGCACAATTTTAGAATAATTCAAGAAAACGAAGATCTCAGCTACTAAAAACGATACATTACTATTAACAGTTGGTTCCACTCCTATTTTGTGATTGCTTTTTAGTTGTGTTGAGATACCGTGGTAATTCGATGAAACAGAACCGGAAGTCTGTGTCTCGGTCCCAGACTCCTTAGTCTTTCTCCCAGTGCTCGTTTCAAAATGGCGGCCGCCACGCCAAACGTATAGGCCTAACCAGTGGATAAAGTTACCCAGGTTTTGAACAACCGGGCCCAGAACGTCAGGCCAGGGTTAATAAAATACATTTTCAAACTTGGCTTGTGAGTTGTGAAGTTTGTGCACAGAATAATTTTTTTTTAAAGTAGAATAATTTTGAAAAGCGAGCATAATTTGAGCATAATTTCGGCAAAAAACGAGCACTGCTACTAGCATAATATGCCACGTTTACTAGCACAATCGGCAAATGCCTACTCCAGACCATGTAAAATTAAAAATATGAGCTCTGGGCTTTTTAGCATCTGGTATTGGAGGCTCATCAACACTTGTGTTGTGATTATGGAAAAGAATTGAAACCAACAGTGACAGCTTCTCTCTCAGATTAATCGATTGTATGGGCTAACTAACTTCTCCTGTTGTGACTGGATGATGACATTTATTTTTATGATGAAATTCATGTTGATATTCAGTGTTGATATTAGACTAGTGTTATGCTGATACATATGGAGCCCTGTTTGGGTCATAATTCAATGAATAAAAGAGTCTATTATTATGAAATACAGGCGTTTATTATTATGAAATATTTCTCATTATTATGATAATGGTTTCATTTTTCATAAGAATTAGCTTTTACATAATAATGGATTTGTTTTTCATAAGAATGATTTGTGTGTCAATCACAGCAAGAGGGCGGAGCCATTTATGTGATTGGCTGCTCTTTCATTCAGGCAGAAGCAACAGAACAGTGAATATCGATAGTGGGCGAGAGGTGCAATGTATATACTCCAGGCCAGTAGGTGGCAGAATGCACCTCAGTTTACGGTTAAAAGTTGACATCAACTAAGAAACGTAGCGCGAAATGTAGGGAAAACTTGATTTTGTCGGCATCGCGACAGGAGAAAGATCCTTTTCTGACTTACTCCGAGAGCTAGCCAACAGGCTCGATGCTAGTCCCCCACCAGCTAGCCGATGTCAGAGCGTAGAATGGAGAAGGATCAGCCAATGAGTATGCAGGTCAACCACTGGTCCCGCCCACTGGCAAAATGTCATTATTACGTAAAAGCTCATTCTTATAAAAAAAAGGAAGCAAATATGTAAAAACTAATTCTTAAATAAAAAAGCCATTCTGAAATAAACTATTATGCATTAAACTAAGTTTAAATAAAAAAAATATATTTCATAATAATTACATTTTTTCATAATAATGGGAAATATTTCATATTAATAAACATGTATTTCATAATAATGGAAAATATTTCATAATAATGGATAAGTATTTCATAAAAATAAACACCTGTATTTAATAATAATAGACTCATTTATTCATTGAATTATGACCAAAACGGGGCTCCATAGCTACACTGTATTTCAACAGGCCTGCATCTTAATTATGAAAGATGTGGAATTTGTTAGTGCAAGATAGAATCTACCAAATTTTGAAATAAACATCAAAAAGGAAATGAAAATACGCAGTCAGTCTGAGCAACAAAACTTGGTGTTTGGGAATAGTGCTCCACTTCAGCCTCAATAAACTTTAATCTCTTAAATCTATTTGTAAAAATTGGTACACTTTGTTTTCTCAATCAAGAAGTATATAAATAAAAACTCAGAAAAGCAAAACAGTTTTAAAAAGAAATAGTGATTGTCATAATTATTTTATTTTGAATGTAAACTCTGGAGGAGTGGTATTAGCCTAAGTACACAATAAAATGTTGTGCACCTTTGGTGCCTGAATGACAGAATCACATGCAGGTTTTCTTAAAGAGACCGAGTGATTGTTAATCTGTCAGCTAATCTGAATCAGTCAGCTAATCTGAATCAGTCAGATAATCTGAATCAATCAGCTAATCTGAATCAGTCACCTAATCTGAATCAGTCAGCTAATCTGAATCAGTCAGATAATCTGAATCAGTCAGCTAATCTGAATCAGTCAGCTAATCTGAATCAGTCAGATAATCTGAATCAGTCAGCTAATCTGAATCAGTCACCTAATCTGAATCAGTCAGATAATCTGAATCAGTCAGCTAATCTGAATCAGTCACCTAATCTGAATCAGTCAGCTAATCTGAATCAGTCAGATAATCTAAATCAGTCAGTTAATCTGAATCAGTCAGCTAATCTGAATCAGTCAGCTAATCAGTCAGATAATCTGAATCAGTCAATCTAATCAGTCAGTTAATCCAAATCAGTCAGCTAATCAATCAGTCAATCAGTCAGATAATCTGAATCAGTCAATTAATCTGAATCAGTCAGCTAATCTGAATCAATCAGCTAATCTGAATCAGTCAGCTAATCTGAATCAGTCAGATCCTCTGAATCAGTCACCTAATCTGAATCAGTCAGTTAATCTGAATCAGTCAACTAATCTGAATCAGTCAGCTAATCTGAATTAGGGATGTTCCTGGCGACTAATTTCCCTGTCGACTAAACGAAAAATTTTAATTAAGACTAGTCGACTAGTCTAAAAAAAGGAAAACACTCAGAAAACAGTGAAAATTTAGCACAATTTATTGAAATATCGAAACAGAATTTGAAACATTGTCCCAAAAAAATATTGTGTGTAACAAGAGTTCTTTAAGCCTTTAATCACAATATTCAACAACCATGTCGGATTTTAAATGCCGCTGAAGTACGAGACACTTTGCACCGTGCTGTATGAATGAATGTGAACATGAAGGCAACTCAGTCAAACGTTAACCACCAAAATAAATAAATTGCCTCTGACACATTGAATCTTGCAGATTATCCGACAAAAATTATTGCTTTAATTCACTTTCAAGTTAATAAAACATCTAATTTATAATTAAATTTCAACCGAAACGAGCAGCATTTTGCGCCGTGCAGTATGAATATAAACCCTGCACATCCGAAAAAAACTCACTTAAAGTTAACAAATAATGTAACATCTAAAAAAGATAAATTGCTGCTGGATTATTAAGATCTATGCGCAGTTCAATATGAGTGTAAAATTAAACAAACATCTAAAATCTCTCAGACCGGACGGGAGAACACGTCTCCGGGTAAACAATGTGGCTAGCAGTGTGGCTAGCACCGCTAGCATCAGCACTGCTAGCATCAGCAGCCGTCGTCTCGTGCAGATTATCATCCAAATGCTTGAGTCGAATGTGGTTGCGCATTGCTCCAGTCGAGTGATTGTATACCAGTTGTTTTTGACACAGTCTACATACTACCTTGTTATCATTTTCTAGATTAAAGTACCGCCAAACCGCGCTGGTTTAGCGAGACTATCTTCCCACCGTGCCGTTTTAAAACTCCAGTCTACTCGAGCATTTCCGCGGGGAGGGGGCTGCTGTCTGACGGCTCTGTAGCCCCGACTAGTGGCGGGCGGCTGTATGACAGTTAAGCGGCCTTGTACATGAATAAAACACAAATTGGTTTAAACGACTAATATTTCTGGTGCCGACTAGTAAGTGAGCGGACGTTTAATCGGTTAGACGACTAATCGCGCGCATCCCTAATCTGAATCAGTCAGTTAATCTGAATCAGTCAGTCAGTAATCTGAATCAGTCAGCTAATCTGATTCAGTCAGATAATCTGAACCAGTCAGCTAATCTGAATCAGTCAACTAATCTGAATCAGTCACCTAATCTGAATCGGTCAGATAATCTGATTCAGTCAGATAATCTGAACCAGTCAGATAATCTGAATCAGTCAGCTAATCTGGACCATGTGTTTTAAAATGACACCTCCCCGTCTTCCTGAATCCTGATCCGACTCCGAGTGCAGTCATTTCTAGTGCAGGAAAATGTCCCTGGTGACACTGAGGGATGACGCAGACTCTCTTCCTCTCTTCCTCTCTTCCTCTCTTCCTCTCTTCGTTTCACAACCCCCCCCCTCCCTCCCTTCGCTTCCAACTAACACCATCTTTTCCTCCTTTTGACTTGTTCTCCCCATCTTTTTCTCGATTTGGTACTGCCCCTTTTTCTATTTCCTCTCCCAGTCTCCCTCTCCCCCCTCCTCGCTCCACCACCCCCTACTCTCTCTCTCTCTCTCTCTCTCTGCTCTGGCACTGCAGCACTGATTGTGATTGAACACACGCTCACACACACACAAACACACGCACACACGCACTCACGCGCGCACACACAGGAGCGTAGCCGAACTGCAGCAGCATGCAGCATCCGGGGCTGAGCGGTTCGGGGACGTTAGCGTGCTATCTTAGCCCGCCGTGCGCGTGCATTTCTGCAGAGGTGGAAAGGATGGATATCAGGAGCTGATGCTTTATGTTAACAAGCCTCTGCATCTCGTTCTCCCTGCTCCTCCCACCTCAGCCCTTCCTCCTCCTCCCGTCCACAGCATCATCAGACCGGACCACGGACCGACCGGGACCGGCGGGAGGCGGACGGTCAGGTTTTATCCCGGCTGAAGGATTCTTCTGTTGGCTATGCTACATCTACACCCGTGCAGATGGACAGATTCTAGGTGACGGTTGGAGCTACGAGATAACGCCCGACCCTGCGAGGAGTCTTGGATGTGTATGTCGTTCTTCACCAGTGCTGCCACTGGCGCATTTCCTCTTTTCTGCTGGTTGTTGTTGCCTTCTCTCAGACTGGCTAGCAGGCACTGCAGCATCAGGACCGCAAAATCCATGAAGCAGTCGGGCACGAGGACCCAGAGGCGACCCTGAGGACGGGTTCGGGTGCTTTCATTGCTACCACTGCTGAAGTGCTTATCTTGATTTTTTTTTTTTTTCCCCCCCTCCAGAACAGGGTGTCTGGTGGGGACAGGGGCGGATAGTGACGAGCACAGGTACCCGGGCCCCTGCAGAGCAGAGAGGGGGGGGGGGGGGCCAGGCAGGACGTCCTGTGGGACAGGGACGCTGTCTCGAGGGCCGTCTCCGGCGCCGGGCCCCTGATGGTGGCTATTTCTGTGTCTCCCCCAGCTGAGCGATCGGGACAGCGGGTGGAAGCGAAGATGCTGATGGCCCGAGACACGGCGCGAGACGAGGCTCAGAAGCTGCACAGGAAGTGGCTGAAGCACCAGGCCTTCATGGCGGAGCTGGCCCGCAATAAAGAATGGCTGGCCAAGATAGAACAGGTGAGTGGAGGTGACCGTGGGCGGCGGGGAAGTAGAGCGAGAGAGCACATGTGAAGAGGAGCACATGACTCAGAGACGGTGCTGGTGGTGGGTGTGGTGGGGGGGGGGTTAATCCATCCATGCATCCATCCACCGTCTGTCCGTGGAGTTTATCTGGTTGTTATGGGACCAGAGATGTGAACAACTCTGACGAATCATAACGTGGTTTTGTTTTTAAATAATCAAATCAATTAAATGAGATGAGACGTCACCACAGTTTCAGAATATACCGTTGCACTTTCAAGGTTACATTGTGGGTTTTTTTTTGTGGTCGTTTCTTTTTCACAGTTGCAGTAATCCCCATGCTTGTTGGAGTCTTATTATTCTTAGATGTGCATCATTTGAATTTGATTGTGAGGCGATAGTAGATGATATAAAGGACATTTACAGCCTTGCAACAGTAAAGTCCAGAAACACATTTGCATTAAGTATCTGGTATAGCTGACACATCACTGAAACATTCTTTAATTTTATTTTTTTCTAACTGCTCTACATTCCCATCATGCTTTGCTGCCCTGACAGGAGAAGATCCCATGTCCCAAGAGCTCAGGAGGGATTTTAACGTTTGTATCAGTCAGTGACACGTCCCTCTGCTACCTGTATAGCACATGTAGCTAGCTCACATGTGCACATTTAGCTAGTTCAGATTACACATGTGATGCTGCTGTTATTCAAAAGTGTCTGACAAAGATCAGTAACTTCGCCCCATTTGGTTTTTATGGATTAAACATAATCGGATTGGCCAGGTCTCCTTTTAAAAAGAGATTCTTAATCTCAACAGGACTAACCTGGTTAAATAAAGGTTAAATAAAAAAATAACTATATTTACTCATTTGGAAATGAAAACTGGGTAATGGGCCTTTCATGAATATCAGTGACCTAAAGTTGTCCCAAAGAATCAGTGGATTGATAATAATTAGAGTAATAATTAGACACAATACTTTCCCTTTTATAACTGTGACTCTGAGAATAAAAAAAAAAAAAAAAAAAACAATAGTGAAGCTTATCAGACTTTGACGTCACCTACATGTATTTACATCTCTGAAAA
The DNA here is from genome assembly GCA_018398805.1 of Hirundichthys speculiger. Lineage (NCBI taxonomy): Eukaryota > Metazoa > Chordata > Actinopteri > Beloniformes > Exocoetidae > Hirundichthys > Hirundichthys speculiger. Next base: position 39,965 of record JAGFBZ010001032.1, read on the forward strand.
TATCCTGGGAGTGTTTGTTGACATTTTCTTGTGTCTTAATTATTAATTTTTATTGAATACATTATGTAATTCATGAAATAGTATATATGAGTATATATGGGAATATAGGATTTTTTTAAATAAAATTTCATTAGGCAGCACTGAAATTAATTGTAACCGCCACACATCTGGAGACTAACCCTTTTATCGTATATTGTCTCAGGATAAAATCTTCTCTAAGCATCTTAGCTGTCCATGTGTGAAATGTGTTTCAAGGACCAAACCAAACCTGACTTTTTTGAGTTCCAACAGAAAAGAGCTACAAGATTACTCCTGATAGGATTATGTTGCTAAAGAAAACTGTGTGTGCGTCTGTGTGTGTATGTGTGTGTGTATGTGTGTGTGTGTGTGTGTGTGTGTGTGTGTGTGCGCGTCGGTGTGTGTGTGTGTGTGTGTGTGTGTGTTCTCTCAGGTTCAAGTCTCTGAATACATTCATATTCATTTTGTCTTCCACAGAGACAAACTCTATGCTATGGTTTAGATCAGTGATTCCCAAAGTGTGGGCTGCGCCCCCCTGGTGGGCCGTCGTGGTACTGCAGGTGGGCCGTGAGAGGTCATTAAAATTAATATAATATGTTTCAAATCATCGATCTTTTTTAAAATATGTTTTTAATAACTGTAAAATATTAACGACATGATTAAAAAACATTAGGATGTAACAAAACAAACCAGTTAAATGTTATTCTACTGTCATCTTAACTTAATATGACAAGTGTCACCTTATTTGTTGACCCCTCACATTAATATCGGATCATGGTTCCTGGTCCTGAATGTTGATCACAGTTGTGATTAAAGGTTCTGGTGGACTGTGGAGATTTTTCACATTTCAAATTGGTCCTTGGTATTCTGAAGTTTGGGAATGACTGGTTTAGACGATACTATCTTTCTTTAAACATTGCTTTATATGGATTGTACAACAAAACAAATACATAAATAAACACCCATACAAAGCTTCAGGCTGACCTGGAGAAGTCCAGACTCCCGGTCTGGTTTCAGACGGTGGCGTGCTACAAGTTTAGGGTTAACCCTAACCCCTAACCCTAACCCCTACCCCTAACCCTAATCCCTAACCCTAACCCTAACCCTAACCCTAACCCTTAACCCTAACCCCTAACCCCTAACCCTAACCCTAACCCCTAACCCCTAACCCCTAACCCTAAACCCTAACCCTAACCCTAACCCTAACCCTAACCCCTAACCCCCTAACCCCTAACCCCTAACCCTAACCCTAACCCCTAACCCCTAACCCTAACCCATAACCCCTAACCCCTAACCCTAACCCTAACCCTAAACCCTAACCCCTAACCCCTAACCCTAACCATAACCCCTAACCCTAACCATAACCCCTAACCCTAACCATAACCCCTAACCCTAAACCCTAACCCCTAACCCCTAACCCTAACCATAACCCCTAACCCCTAACCCCTAACCCTAACCCCTAACCCTAACCCTAACTCCAAAGGTTTGAGAGGAAACCACAAATGAAAGAAAGCGACACAAAGGCAATTCACAAATATTTTCATAGATAATCACACAGTCTCACTGAAATATTTATTACTTAGTATAGAGCTTTCAGAATTCTGTCCATCTGTTTGTTTAAAGTAAATGATAAAATAAGGCTCATAAGGAAAAGAACACTGGACACAAAATAAAACTTGATGGAGATTCTGTCAGAATCAAGTTGCCAGAACCTCAAATAACTGATTTATTAAACTATACATAAGCTTTTTTTTTTCCTTTCTTTGCATCATCTGAAGAAGGCTGGCTCTGTGATGGTAGTCAGGATGGATTCTCTGGGACAGTGGTTCCCAAAGTGTGGGCCGCGGCCCCCTGGTGGGCCGTCACGGTACTGCAGGTGGGCCGTGAGGTCATTAAAATTAAACAAATAGGTTTTAAATCCTTGATCTTTTACAATCATACTTTTTGCTTCATTGAGAGCTGAGAAGCAGCTGCTGTTTGTCTTTTTCTCTTGCTAGATCTTCACAGATTCGTTGCACTGCCCTTAACGACGGCTCTTAAGATGAGTTATTAAATTAGTGGATTCTGACTCCTCCTCGCAGGACTGATATTGAGAATTAATTGTAAACAACAACTTTGTTATCACTTTCTGACACTTTAAAATTCACAGTAAAAATGCCTCTTTTACACTCCTTAACATAATGACGGCTCTCTCTTTTTTTTAACCTCGCCACGCTATCATGGTGCGCTCAGTGGAAAAAAAAAAAAAAATCACATAGGATCATCAGCGTTGCATTAAGATGCAGATATTTAATTTTTTAGTCTTTGTCAGAAGATGCTGATGTCATGCCAACATCATCGTGCATGTTCCTAGTGGTGACGGATGTAGCGATCCCAAGCGATAGCAACATCAGGAACCTTGAGAAATATCAGTGGTTGAACAATAGTGCTAATAGTGATCAGACCACTGGGGGGCGTAACCTCCAAGCTAGGTGTCTGGCCCCCAGCAGATACCAGGAACAACACCTGAGATGACCTGGAAGACCGCAGTACTAGAAACACCTAAGATCTGCCTCCCTCTCATCCAAGACTTGAGCTTTAGGAGATGTACTATCCGGGAGGTATTTCTATTTTCTTCTTTTTTTTTTTAATATACAGTCATGGAAAAAAATATTAGACCAGCCTTGTTTTCTTCAGTTTCTTGTTCATTTTAATGCCTGGTACAACTAAAGGTACATTTGTTTGGACAAACATAACGATAACCACAAAGATTGCTCATAAGAGTTTTATTTAAGAGCTGATATCTTACCATTTTCCATGGTTTTCTTGATTATAACCTAAATCACTTAAGTTTTTACATCAATAGCTATGGCGTTGTACTGCCAAAAACACTGCTTTTATGCATTCAGTGTTTTCTTTTCTGTCTGTTTTAGTCACATGATGACGTTTAGTGGTACCAGGTATTAAAATAAACAAGAAAGTGAAGAAGAAATGGTGGTCCAATAATTTTTTCCATAACTGTATGTTTATTGCTTTTCAAGATAACACAAAACAAAGAGAAAAAAAAGAAGAAAAAAAAAAAAAGAAACAAAACAAATCCCACCCCCCACCCCAAAACAGTTATATTTGTATATTTATATATTTTCTAAACTTGTTTTGGGCATATTCTTCAGTTAGTCCAGAATGCAGATGCAGATAAAAAACATACTTCAAGACAAGCATGTCACATGTTGTACAACATGGAGTCAAACCTGCAACTGTGCCTTTACATCTTTTCAACATTAAACATTTAACTTTAACATTTAACATTAAACTTTGCATAAATGAAAATGAAATGAAAAATACTTTATTCATCCCAGGAAGGGAAATTCGACACTGAAGCAAGGGCTCTTCTTCTCTCTTTTTTTCCCCCTGCTGGCAGGCCTCCACAACAAGACATAAAACCTACTATTATTATCAATTAATATTATTAATATTGCTGTAATATTATTATTATTGCCATTTAACTATCATTGGAAAAAAAAAACTAAGTGTTTCAAGTTTCTAGATTTCAAAGGAGATCCCAAACTTTTTTCCACTCATGTAACTACTCAAAGAAAGCCTTTACTGGGAATGACATTTCATCCTGAAATGAAAACAGATTTCTAAATCATCAGGACATATTTATAGCCTTTCATGGAAATAACAAAGATCTAAACTGCATAGAAAGATAACTCTTTTATAGATATTTCCTTCGTCTGCTGGCTCTTCTGATGTTTGTCCTGTAAGACGTCATCACGTCTGCTAACATTATTTAATCTAACCAGCCGGTGTCTCCGTCATCATCAGAGAGAAAGAAGACGACGCTGCGTCCCGTCATGACCTGTAACTCTGTTCTCCTGCAGCACTTAGTCAGCACATGAAGCCGCCGCACAGCTCCGGGCCGAGCCGTGCACGTGGCTCCGAGCCGTGCACGTGGCTGATCCGTGGGTGCTTCTCCATTACAGCCAGAGGACTCGTCACTGACCTTGTGCCGAGCTCGACGACGGGCCCAGGGGTCAGAACTTTGTTCACACATGAGCAAGCTGCTCGACACGAGCACACGTACGTGCACTCACATACAATAAAACACGTACGTGCACTCACAGACAATAAAACGTGTACTCTTCAGGAATCCAGTGCATTTTATACAAATTTCAAATACTGATTAGATTTATTTCTACAATGATATTAGAAATAGATATTTTTATTGGAAAAAAATAACAATACCCTCCCCCCCTTTCATCATGCATGGATAAAAGGAATTAACAAGAAATTATAGCATTTTTTGATTTAATTTCAATATTTTTACAGCAATTATTTCATAAACTAAACATATTAAAACTAAATGTATCAGCTCATCGATAAGCATTTTTTTCCAGAGGAGCACATAACAGTAACAGGGTTAATATTGTTTATAATTCCACTTGTCGTCATTTCTCATTTGAGTCTTTGCATTATGGGTGAAACAGCGCCACCTCTGGTGGGCACAGGTACTACGTTTAGGCATTTGCCGATTGTGCTAGTAAAAGTGGCATATTATGCTAGTGGCAGTGCTTGTTTTTTGCCCAAATTATGCCCAAATTATGCTCGCTTTTCAAAATTATGCTACTTTATAAAAAAAATTATTCTGTGCACAAACTTCACAACTCACAAGACAAGTTTGAAAATGTATTTTATTAAACCTGGCCTGACGTTCTGGGCCCGGTTGTTCAAAACCTGGGTAACTTTATCCGGTGGTTAGGCCTATACGCCGATAAATCTGCTATCCAGCGGATAGTTATCCAGCTAACAAAAATAGGTTGCACAAAGCCTGGATAGTGTGGTGGATAACTATCCGCGGATAGCTTGCTAACCATCGCGTGTAGCAGAGCGTGACACAGTTTGCGCAAGGTTGTGAAGTATGCAAATTTCGAGCAAACAACGAACTGTGGTTTGTGTTTGTTTGTGGTTTGAAACTGGGTTTCAAAACAAATAAAAACAAATACAGTGAAAACTAAACCATGCAGTTTCTGACAAAGCCCTGGATAACAAATTTAACATTGAATAATCTTGGCTGCCATTTTGAAACGAGCACTGAGAGAAGGACTAAGGAGTCTGGGACCGAAACACAGACTTCCGGTTCTGTTTCATCGAATCCCCACGGTATCTCAACACAACTAAAAAGCAATCGCAAAATAGGAGTGGAACCAACTGTTAATAGTGATCTATCGTTTTTAGTAGCTGAGATCTTCGTTTTCTTGAATTATTCTAAAATTGTGCTATTAAGACAAGAAAATATACGGATTATGCTAGCAGTGCTACTTTTGGAAAAAGGGCAAAAATTATGCTCAATTCCTCAGATTATGCCAAAAATTACGCTAGCACAATCAGCAAGAGCCTACCTACGTTGTTATTCCATGAGAGACGGGCAGGAGGTGCTACACTGGTAGTGAAGAGCCCATGATTAGGGTTAGTTAGCTGTATATACTCTGTTCCAGAATATAGGTGGATTAAACGGCATTTCGATTTGGTGTCTTGACCATTAATTACAGCACAACGCAGAGAGAGAGAGAGAGAGACAGAGAGAGAGAGAGAGAGAGAGGGAAATTATTCCAGAAGGGAAGGATAAACAGAGCTGGCGTTAAATACCTTTGAACCAGCCAACCGTCCTGAGATCAGCCAGTATTGCTGGTTTCACCTGGACAGGTGCGCCGTAAGCTTGATTTATCGAACTCAGGTGAGGGTGATGACCAGGCTATCTATGGATATTACTCCACTGGATGTAGTGGATACGTTATTGGCATCCCCTTCCTATTAGGGGTGAGTATTGACAAGGACCTCGCAATACGATATGCATCATGATACTTGGGTCACGATACAATATTATCGCAATATCACGATATCGCAATATCGCAGTATATTGTGATATTCTACCCAGTTAATATCAAAATTAAAAGTAGAGATGAAAAATCAAGTTGCTGTATATGTTCATCAGATGATATTGATCATTCAGAGGACAAATTGAGTCAAAACTATTTGCTTCAAAACAACCTATTTATTGTTTATTATTAGTATTTTTGCACATTTAAGTAACCATAACAACATACTGACAGCATTGTAAAAAAAATCGATATTAGGAGCTGAAAAATCGATATTATATGGGCGGCCAAAAATCGCGATATATTGCCAAATCGATTTTTTTTTTCACACCCCTACTTCCTATAGATGAAGATCTTGTAGGTGGTTTCCATTTTTCCCAGCCTTCCTCAGATCTAGCGGACACTTTAAACATTGGAGATATTCAAGATGTTTGAATATGACCTTTTGATTAAGATTTTTTTGATCACATCAACCCACTGCTTTGGGGTATACACATCATCTTTTTTGCGCTTTTTCATTTCAATTTGTGCAAAGTCATGGTCCGATGCCATATAAGAGTGTCGGAAAAACATGCTGGATGTAATCAAATCTCCCAGACTTGACCAACGTGTACAAAAACTGAACCATGGTGTTATTTCTGTTCTGGGCTGTGCACGCATCACAAAACAGGTACAACCTTTTTACAGTAGACGAGACATGGTTCAGAATGAAATGATGGAGCATAGATACTACTTCACCTCATCATACGTGTATAGAAATGGTTTTCCATCTGAGAAACGATGAATACCAAATACATACAACCAGAGCTGCCTCAAGTAAAACATTTCGACTGGGATCTCCTGACTTCCTGACCCGCTGTCTTCCAAGGAAGTTTGCGACGGCATGGATAACAAATTTAGTTACACCCCATCTCCTGGACAAACACAACCACATGTGTCTGGACCTGCGATTGGCCACCTGGATTTTGAGACAAAGAGCAATAAACTCAGAAGAGAAATGATTACGCCTGTTGAAAGCTTTAAAAACCAGAGAGACTTTACATTCGGGGTGCATTTGTCCATGGCAGTATCTCGGTGGTGTTGTGGACAAGTGTACCATTGGCTGATTGAAATATTCTGCATGGCATATTCATTCTTTGTATTCATGTTTGTATTAAACTCTTCGATTGACCTTTGTTTCTAGTCTCGTCAATAGGCACCAGATAAAAGAACACGGGGAATTACTTTCAATATAGTCAAAGGTTACCATTCTGATTTTCCCTTCTCCTCGTTCAAAACAGTGTTTCATGCTGCGGTAGAAATGGTTGGCTTCGGCCTTAAGGACTGCCAGCTCAGTCTGGAGCCTTTTTTTTGTAGCATCATCTTCTGCTTTTATTTTGAGCTCTAGTCTCTCACAAGTTGAGCAAACAACCCGTGGTCGACCAAATGCGTAGTTGAAGTTGTCCCTGTAGTACTTCAGAAAGAACTCATACTTTACAATAACGGGCTTCTCTGTTGGTGGTTTGAGCTTGAGGAAGAGAAATGCAGCTGGTTCGTACATTTCAAGATGGCTCTCCCACATGTTACGGACTGTCATGTCACAGGCAAGGTAGCGTTTCTTTTGTCCTGACTTCCCATAGTAGGCCACACGGTATGGATAACTTCAGATGTGGGAGTTAATCTTATGTAGATTTTCCTCATTTACTTTCGACTGTTCCCCCAAGCTGGTACTACACCATGTTTGGTGTAGTACCAGCAGTGAACCCATGCAGGTTTACAAAGGCCTTTTTACACACGATAACGCCTCACTTAGAGATCGGACCTGAAAAGAGGAATAACTAGACTGAACATTGAAATATGTGGAAGTCGTGAAACATGATACAAAAAAGATACGCAAAACATTGACAAGATCTTTGCAAGTTTTTTTTTTCAGTTTCTCAGCAACCAAAGCAGCCTCATCTTTAAATAAAACCATGATGAATTAAAATAAGTTTAAGTTTCCTTAAGAAATAATGAGTAATTCTTGGTATAACAAGAAAAATGTCGATCAAAACCACCACTATGATAATAAGGTTCAAGCTAAACTATTTACTGTACCCGGTACTTTGTAAATGAACACGGTTGGGCGTTCAGCGCCGTCCTGTTGGCGAACTTGGTGTCTCTTGGATGTTGCTACTTTGATGAGGCCCCACAAGTAGGTGTCCTGTTGGTCTCTAGTGTTGTGCAATAAGGCGTATAACGTGCTAGTTTAGTCATAAAAGAGTTATTACCAACTGTCTTGAAGGTAATAACCAGAAGGGTATTAACAAAGTTAATAAAATGAAATGGGGCACCACCTGATAAATCAGGAAAAGGGACTAAACGGCACAATCAGTCTCAAAATGGCTGTTGTTCTATGCTTGCCAGCCTGTGACCAGGTGTGGCGCTATAGAGCAACAGAGAAGATGTGAGTCCGAGCACAGACCTCTGCAACCAGCAAATGTTACAAAACTGTGTAAAATAACCACAAACAACTTCTCTCATAGAATATATCAGGATTTATTGACACAAGTATTAAAATGAACAAACATTTGAATCACGACACTGATATCTACTAACTAAAAGATGACTAAACTAACATAATCAAACATTAAAAGGGGAAAAGAGTGTCCATATGTCTACATGTAAATATATAACTATAGGTATATGTGTGTGTGTGCACGTGAGTGTGTGTGTGGTAATGTGAGAAGGATGTCCAAGATGGCGGACGTGATCACGTGTTCTCGTACCGCACCAAGATGGCCGCTGACTCGCACGATAGGGCGTCACAAGATGGCCGATGGGGCCATGCGGTACTCCTGGCCTGACAAAGATGGCGGACGAAGTCACGTGGTGGTCCCGCTCCTGACCAAGATGGCCGACAAGGTCACGTGATAACGTCCTCACAGAGGTGGTTAGTACAAAGAAAAAGAGTAAAGAAAAGACAGAGTAAAAACAACAAAGCGAAGGTGATTCCTAACCACCGATGCCGTGATCGCTCCGAGGATTTCCACACAGGAGGGAGAGCGTGAAGCAGACGTCCACGCTCTCGTCCTGATCGTTTGGAAATCGAGTCGCGATCAGCCAGTGGTAAAGAAACACGGTGATCACGTGGGTAAATACGCACCGGCGGATTACCGGTGGGCTCAATCGTAGACAGTGTCACAGTTAGCACAGAAATATTAACCAAGCTAAGTAACTCTGCCCAGACACAAAAGCCTCCTACTTGAATCGCTCCGGAAGCGATCGATGGCATTGTAGAGTCCGGGGGAAGATGATTGGTTGAGTACGGCTGAGCCGCTGATTGATTGCGCTCTGTGGATGTGGTTGCAAGAGCGGCTCCTTCTGTCCTGGTTCTCTCAGCTTTCGTGGGGGGGGTGTACAGGTTGCCTTGTCTCGACATAGCCGGGTCCTCTTATGGAAACGCGTCTGGAGCCGTCGCGTCGTCTGGTGGCGCAACTGTGCCTCTTTCTGCGCCGATACATGCGCGGGTCACTTCTGTCGCTGGCCGAATGAGATGCGTTAACCGGTCTCTCCGTTTACCGGTGGCTCGCTGGAGCGTTACTGGAAAGGCCTCGTGGCTGCTGGATGAGAGCGGTGGCGGGCCGGAGTCGGCCAAGAGTTTATCTTGAGTCGCGTGGAGAAGGTCCAGTAGGGGAATCGAGGATCAGGAAAAGAGAGAGTATTTTAAACGGCGGGGCTGTGATCCGCCTTCGTTCGGGGTCCCCAGCCAGTGAGAGGCCGTGACATCACGTTCACACCTAGGTGTGAAACTGAAACCGCCAAGCATGTTGGGAGTTGCAGTCGTTCCAGTGGTCCTTTGTCTCAGAAAACCATGCGGTCTTCTGTAGCACATGGTGTGGCCCAACACTAGTATTAATTTCATTGAACTCTTTAAGAATGCCTTCTTTTTCATCGTCCGGGATCATGGTCCAACACTGCCTCTTGCATCTTGAAATGAAAAAAGATGGGATTTAACACACATGGCAATCATGGATCGGCTTTGATGGTATCGCAGAATGAAATATCTATTTGCCTATCTTGGATAGGCCTTTCATTACGACTGATCATTCAGGTACAAAATGATGAAATCAAGGCAGCTATAGGCAATGACTTAAAATGAGTCTACAGAATATGGGTAATTTTGTACTGGCATTTATTGTCATTAACTCTCGGATAGATTAGTCTTAAATGTAGTTAATTTATATAACGTCAATATCTCCACCCAATGGCGCCACCATGTGGTGGCTTGGGGTGGCTACAGCCACCACTGGATTACTCTGAGCCACCCTTTAGCCACCCCAAGGAGGCGCATTGGATTTATGTAGATCTAGGAAATATATTTTAAACATAGGCTTCCATATTTTTAACAGAAATAGCAACAACAATAATATATATTAGTAAGAATAAGAATCAGACCACAACGGGGATCCCTACGCCCAATGTTACATGCAGTAGATCCATTGCTCCGTTCTGCTTCTCAACATTCTGACTTTTCTTCTCACTAGTACTTTCCACTCTTGCCAAAAAAAAATGTGATATATCGTGTTTTTGTTTCATCCTCTAACCTCTGTAGATTGAAAGCAATTCAGCAAAGTGGTTAGTTAGCTATGCTAACTTTTCCGCTTAGCGTGCTAACTTCATAGAGCAAGCAAAAGTCTCACTCATTCAGTATGCACATGTATAAAGTATATCCACGTTTTCCAGTCAAATAAATATACTACACAAACACTGCAAACTCTGTATAACATACATACCCACAAAAGTCCTTTTCAGAATTCGTTGTGTGTTGGCCATTGTATTGTCATGAATAGTTGAATAACATAAATATGCAAGTTAATATAAGTAAAGTGATAATAAAATACTGTTAAAATATATAAATATAAAATATATCAAAGTAAAGTGTATATATATATATATGTATATATATATGTATGTATATATATATATTTTTTTTTTTTTTCTGCTGGCGCCACTGTCTCCACCATGACTTTTATTAGCAAAGCTGGAGCCATGTTTGCCCCAACACACTTAAAAAAGTATTTGTTCCACTTCTACATAGTAGATGGCAGCACATGCAATGACGTCTTCACCGTCGTGGGCAAACACGTTTTGATGGTGGAATAGAGCTGTGAATTTTGTCTCATCAGTCCAATACATATTTTAGGCTTTACATTCAATGCTAAACAAGGATTTTTCTTAGGCCTATGAGTTATTCCAGATATCATGAGCCGATACACATGTAGCACCATGAGGTTTGTTTGTCTGCAGCTCGTGCGTGCTGTGACGTAGCGATCAAGCTAACTCTGACATTGACAAACCCAACTCACCTGCAATCAGGGCCGAGTTTCCTGGCTGGTACCAGCTTCCCCTCCAGTTGACATGTTCTTCACCTTTGACCTTCTGTTTTTTTTTATTTTTCTTCCTACTCATTTCATCACTCCTCTTTATAGGGTGAATTTCATCTTTGTTTGGATTATGCCCTTGACCGTCTGCTGCTGGATCGCCCATTGTGAAAGTAGTGACATCTAGTGGCAGTTTGGAAAATGAGTTGGAAAATACACACAAGTCCAGGACTTGCTAGGTTTTAGAACTCAATCAGTGCGTTTACATGGGAAGTTTAATTCCTCTTTAATTCAGAATTAAAGTTAAAGCCGAATAAAAGTTACCATGTAAACACTTAATTCCATATGAAAATGTCAATTCCGAATTAAACTTAATTCCGAAGTAAGTGGCTGGTTTATTCTGATTTTAATTCCGCATTAAGTAATTCCGCGGTCATGTAAACACTCATTCCTGTTTAAATTAATTCCTGTCTTTCTGCGCATGCTAGTTCTCTTGCCCGTCTGTCGCGATGACGCTTATATTCCGCGCTGGGCTTGTGTTACATTTGAAACCCTCTTCTCCAAAGCAGTGTAAATTTCTTTGACCGCTATCTCCTCCCACATTCTTTGTCCGATTTTAACCGTTCAAACATCAAAATGTTCACCTCAGTCTGGGGATGTGTGCTATGTCTTTTTTTGTTTCTAACATTTATACTTTTAAAAGTATTTGTATTTGTTTAAATCTTATTTTTCCCTTTCAAAATGAATGGAGTCTCGTCTAGATCCTCCAAAAAGTTTGCTGTTCGAGAGCTTACTACTTCAGCATACTTTCACCGAGAAAGATCATTCAAACTTTAAAATGTTCACAAAAAGATTAGACTACTCTTGTATGTCTCTGTTTTTAAAAATCTTTTGTAGTTTTTGAATTATGGCAGTTTAAGTTTTACCTTTTTTTTCAATGCATTTCCATTGACAGAATGTTTATGTTTCAGTGTAACTGACCAGCTCTTAGAGTGCGGCGCCCTTAAATTAAAATTAAAAACATTTTTCTATTCGAACTGCTCCTGAAGCCAGAGCTTTAACCCACAGACATAATTTATACATCAACACGTATTTTTGCCCTTTTTAAGACAATGTGCCTTTCGAAGTTCTGCTATCTACAGAATTTGAACTATGAGCCGCAGAGTCCGAAGAGTAACCAGAAATTCCCTATACTTTATAATGGGAGACCATGACATTTTTTTTTTCAACTTCAGAAATGATCAATGTTTTTAAACTGCCGTTGTGTTGTCATTTTTGACATCTGGACAATGTACCATACATTGCTGCGTTTATCTAAGTCTTCTGATGCTCTTGGTGTTGAAATGGTTAAGATTGGTCAAATGGTGTTGGCACAAGAGGGCAGAGTTTGAGGGTTGCGCTGAGCCAAAATCACAGTGAGTCTAGCATGATGCTAAATTAGCTTAATTCAACATGCTGCTATATTTGCATTTTCATTGTGTTAACTTGTCTTCCTTGATCGCTTTTTCTCACTGAGCTGTAGTTAGTATGTAGCTAACCTTGCTGCATTAAGCTAGCTTCTTTCTGATTTGTCATTAGCTTTTAGAAATGTATTTTACATTAACTCTTGTTGCTATTAAGCTTTTCTCTGAATTTAGCTGTCTTAGTTGTTAGCTTCAGTTTACTCTTGATACATTCTGCAAAGATGTTCCGCTAAAGTCTGCAACTTTTTAAGATTTTTCAACTCAAGTTTTTTTTCAAGTTTTCAGTCCATTATAATAAAACAGTTTGACTTTCCTCAATGTTGTGCAAATTTTAGCAACTTTTACATGCTTTGAGCAACTTCAACATTTCCTGTATGAAAATGAAAATCTCCTGCCGAAAGTTTATTCTTGGACTTCTGCGAAAAGTTTATGTATTTTATTTTATGGGTGCTGCGCATGGGCACACAAAAATGGCTCAATAGCACCACCTTGTTTTTTTTTTTTTTTAAATTGATAATCGAGGGACCGGCCATATTGTCTCTTTCTTTGTTTGTTTGTTCTGTCCCTCCCTGCCCTGCGGGGGATTAGGGGTGTGGTGGTTGTGGGTCCTGACCACTGGGCCGTGTCCGCCGTGTTCTGTCCTCCGCCGCTGGGGGCCTCCCTGCGCCGATGCGTGGGCCCGGGTGCGCCCCTGCTGGTGGGCTGGGTGCCCGGTGTGGCTCCGGGGGGGGGGTGCTCGGCTGCCCCTAGGCTGCATGGGGTGACGGCTACCAGGTCTGCATTTTCTGCGGTGCTGCTGCTGCTGTGGGCTTGGGGCCTGGTGGGTGTGGGGGCTGGGGGGGTGGGAGGGCCTCGTCGCGGTTCTGGCCTTCTGGGGCCCTGCCTGGCCCTCCTGTCTGTGGACGTATGTCTCGGGGATGTTTGCCCCCTGGGTCGGGGGCAAAGGGCCCTCTCGGACCAGTCTGGTCCTGGGGGGTGATGGGAGTTAGCTGGTGTTTTCTCACCCGCGGGAGGACTTGAGATGGACTAAGATAAGGAGAGTGGTGATGGTAATAGTGGTAACAGTTTCCTTGGTACTTGGGTAACTTTTGCACGTGGGGATGGGTGCGAGGGCCCGATCAATGCAGCTTTAATTTTTTTAAATTTCCCATATGATTTTAGATTTCTCAGATTTTTTTGTTCGCTTTTTTTGTACATGCATGTGGAGGGGTGGGCTTACACAGAGGACAGAGAAACATTCAGCAAAGAAACAGTTAGAGGGATTAGGTTGCACCTACCTTGAGTTTAGGGAATCATGGTATTCATGAGCATATTTAACTCTATATTCAGTCCATTAAACTTGACTTGTTGCAGTTATGTAGGAACACCAGGTATCACAGCTTACAAAGTGAATAGCCACAAAAATCAACTTTCCTGTTTTGATCAGGGTACTGATTTACCATCCTTCTAGAGGAAACGTTCACTTCTGCCCCTCAATTTAATTTTTTTTAAATTTATTTCATAACCAGTTATTTATGGCTATAATTTTTGTACTTTGGGATTCTGTGTTTCAGATGATAGCTGTCTTTTTTTTTTTTTCATTTACCCCCAGAGGATGAATTGCTCTGGTGGATTTGAAGTGGAGGAGTTAAGAAGCCTTTCAAAGTTTTTTTTCAGGGTCAAAAGTGAAATACATCAAACATGTTTACAAATCAAGTATGACATCTTTCATTTTCCTACTGAAATTAAAGATTCACATATTTATGTAATTGTTTTATTGTTTTCTTCTGTATATAAATGTCTTGTTTAACTAGACTGTATTTATCCTTTTTCAGGACTTTTGTTTATGTCAAATAGTGTCTTTAGGTCATATTTATGTGAACATATAGAAGTTGGTCGAGGGAGCATGAACCTTCAAGCACTACTGTGTTATCCAATATTCACAGTTTTACTTTCATATATACCCTCTTAAGGCCCAAGCTGTTTTTTAGATGCATTTTTTATTTCTCTTTGCTATTTGGGCTAATTGGACCCTAATTAGAATAAAAATGAAGAATCATCTTTTGATGTGATGTAGTTTTAGAGAAAAATGATGTCCACATATGTGGATTCTTGGTCTGAGTTTCCATAAAACCCAATTAAATCACCATTGTGTTATAGAATGAAAAACTCTTTTATTTCCACCTTGAACACATACACATATTTTTGAACATGTTTTGAATATCAGAGTAAATTAGAATACATACATTAGAATACAGGCACCAAAAAAGTTGTAGACGTCGTCATAGACTGACATGTTGAGCGGGTCTCTGCTCCTAGACAACGACATGGCATTAGAACATGTTGAAATCAGTGTCATCAGATCTCTATCGAGGAACTGGTCAAAAACAGTTCTATATTTATAGTTTTATATTTTTTATATTTATTAGTATGTATAGTATTTATTGCAGTAAGTTACATTTTATCTATGTAAGCAAAAAAACTTGAATCTGTGTAGACGTTTACATGAAATTTGAAGATTTACCCTCAAGGCATGCTAAAATGATAACAATTACCTTGTTTGGACTCTACATTTTTATTTTGGGGGTTGGGGTTTGGCTTGGTCCTGGTGTTGGTTCCTCAGAGTCCTCAGAGTCGTCTTCTGCATCTTCAGTCTCAATCGGTTCAGTTCGACATCGACGTCTGGGAATGTGGGATGAACCTCTCCCTGTACTCTCTGTCCCTTAGAAGTAAATAAGCATTCTGCTTCAAATCCTCCAAAAAAGAATACATAACATAAACACAAATCTACTGGGTCTTGACTAACCATTATCTGCACCACGGCGACGTGTACGTCCTCTGCTGTGCTCTGTGGGCTCAGGAATGGGGTCCTCATTATCACTACCACCCTCATCCTCACTGCTGCTTTCCTCCTGCGGTGGTGGTTGGTAAATTATATCCAGGATGGGATTATCAATGTCAGATACGTCTAAATCTGAGGTGTCTTTATCAATCAAGTCAAGTAGCTGCAGGGCTTGGTGCACAAAAAAAACACTCTGGAAAAAACAACAACAATGGATTTCAATGGTACTGTACAACATTTTTAACCCAACTAATTTATGTATGTACATATGTATTTAGTGATTGAATTGTTATGTATTACATTTAGACAATGTACAGCCTTTTAGCTGCACCAGATATATTTGTTTTCTCATTTTACATGTGTACATGTTTGCTAGTATATTAGCTGATTCGACAAGTTTCAGTCCATAAGTACACGTTTGTGTACTTATGGCTTCTTGTTTAGCGACATGCTAAGTTCTCATTTTTACGCTTTTTTTTTTCCAAATTTGCTACCATGACAAATATACAACGCTTATATAAACATCTAAATAAGAATAAGCCATTAAAATAAAGCAGGACTTCTTACCTGGTTGATGTTTGTCTCGGGAGTGGCCACCTGAATTTTCCCTGGAGGTTGACGCCATTTTGAATTTTTACCGTTGTATATTATACTCTTCTGACACCAACAGATGGCAGTATAAGTGTCCACGTATGAGCCTATAAGACCCCAACTCAGTAGTGTAAACTACATACAAGCTCAAAAGTGCTGTCCACGCATGTGACCACTAAGCCTTAAGAGGATACAGTAGATGTGAACTTTTTTTAAGCAAATGGCATAAAACAAGAACTCTGATCATGCTCACTGTTTTTTTTTTTCACAATGCTGCATCAGCATTGTAAGAAAGTCTGCAGAGTTTTGCAACCCAGTGCTGCCATGAGGCCATGATTTAACTCAGGTAGCCTTTAAAATCCCCTTTGGTTCTCGCTGTTCCAGACTGTTGTAGAGTCCAGCCAACTGTCATCTCCGTCATTACTGTTCCATAAGCCTTTCATTCCTATACCTATTACTTCCCTTTTTTTCTGTAGTCTTTCCCTCACTTCCTTCCTCCCCTTTCTAATTTCTTGTGTCAATAAAGCCAAGAGGGAGAGAAGAGAGAGAAAGAGAGAATCTCTTTCTGCTGGCGCTGCATTATGAAAGGGAAAGTGAAGCTGAGTAAAGATAGGAGTGAGAGAGATGTGATAGAGAGAGCTCCAGCAGCAGTTCAGCAGCAAGCCGATGCCAAGAGAAGGAATATAGCACCGCATTATGAAAGCCAAAGGATATAAGTCACATCCTGTAAAAGAAAAAGGAAGGGAAGCAGTGTTTCCTAACATGAGCACAGTTATTGTTGTGGCACAAGCTGAAAAAAAAATGAACCCATCATAATACTGGGCAGGAATCCTTGTTTCTTTAAAAACGAAACACACACACACAGTGACATCTTTTTTCTGGTAAACCTTTATTGAAGGTGCTCTATGGCAGATGCAGATATTCTCTGAGTTCTGTCATGGATGAAAACACTCTACTCCCTTCCTTGGTACTGGAGGAGACTGGAACGAATCTATCCCTGGAAAAATCTCCATTTACACAAAGGAAAACGCTTTGATCTTACTGCATATACCCATTCAAATCGCAGCATAAACAAAGCCCAATTTAGCAAGAAAAAAAGGAGCAGAAAAGCACAGCCAAAGGACAAAACGGGGATTATTAGACATGACACAGTTCAGGGACAAATACTGCTTTATACACCTTTTTCTTCAAGTAAGGGGCTCCAGCCTTAGCATGGAGATTTTTTTTTTATTTTTATATATTTATTCAATTCAAATTCAATTCAATTCAAAAATACTTTATTAATCCCCCAAGGGGGAAATTCAAGTTTCAGTACACCAGTCTGGTGTACTAGAGGAGCTTCCGGCGTCCAGCGCTCCTTTTCATGTCCCGGTCCTGTGGTCCGAGTGCTAACTCCAGTTAAACAGCCGTTTAAAACAGTTAACAGCCGTTAGAACCAGTATATCTCCATAATGATGACCAGTGAGATATCTCCAGGTCAGAGGAGGAAAAACACCGATGAACCAGACCGTCTCCTCTGGGAAGACTGAGCTCCTTCAGTCCGGCGAGCGACGGAGCCGACCGTCCCAGAGCCCGGTTCATCATGCGGACCGGACCAGGCCGTTGTCGTCTCCCCCGGCGGTGCTGGACCCCACCAGGTCACCAGACGGCCCCTGCCAGGTCAGCTGACCCATCCGGCGTGTAAACAGCTGGACGGGGGCAGCATACCGCCGCCGCTACGTCGGGGGCTCCCGTCCCGACTCAGTGACGCTGCAGCCCGGATCCAGTGGCGGTGGTTGCCGCGGGTAGCAGTTCAGGGCTACTTAGCTTAGCTTAGCTTTCCTGAACTGGCCTCCAGCGACACCGTCCATGTCCGCGGCGGCAGGTCTCCACCAGCTGCAAGAGGACCGATCCGTCCCCTACAGACAGTATGTAGACATCCGACAGCAAATCACCACAAACCGGCACAAACTGGAGCGTCCAGCGTCGCAGGAATAAGTCCCGGAGCAGCAGCGAGAAGCGTCCATGCCAGGCGTCGTCCGGGCAACGGGCAACGCACATATATATATATCTACTGTATGATGTGGCATAACTTGAGTGTAAGTACTAGTGAGTCGGACGGTTCCTCTTCTCAACTGGAAAATCTGATGAAAAACAAGCAACAATCAAAAAAAACATCCATCATCCACACCTGTTTAGTCCTATGCAGGGGATCACGGGGATCTATTGGAGTCTATCCCAGCTGTCTTCAGGAAAACGGCTGAGGTCCACCCTGGACAGGTGACCAGTCCATCACAGGGCCACACAGAGACAAACAGCCACACATACTCACAATCACTCCTACGGGTAATTTAGAACCACCAGTTAACCTGACATGCATGTCTTTGGACTGTGGGAGGAAGTACCCGGAGTACCCGGAGGAAACCCACGCAAACACGGGAAGAACATGCTAACTCCACACAGAAAGGCCCCTGCTGAGGTTCGAACCAGGAACCTTCTTGCTGTGAGGCAAGCCACTATGCTGCCCCAATTAAAAAAAAAAAAAAACACTATGGGGGAAAAAAAAAATGTTGCCTTATAATGAATGTCAAGATATTGCTTTAAATCTAAAATATCACACATTTATGCATCAGTTGTGTAGTTCAAATATTTCTTGTTCAGTACTTTGAAAGGCAACAATCACTAAAGTCCATAAGAATTTTGTCTTTAACCAAAACACGACATTAAAACAACATACAAGTGAAAAGCTATAAAAACAAATAATAGATTTCAGCCAAGAATGACACCCCCCCTCCCACAATGTCATTTTGAAATAACATTAGGCAAATATACACCGGCTCAGTGTAAACTAATGTTTAGACTTTGCTCATTTTGAACTTTGGTTGGCAATCCTTTAATAATTGATCTTTAACAAATCACA